>JAODLI010074832.1:0-12801 GCA_027575585.1 Percopsis omiscomaycus | reverse complement strand
CTGCACATGCACGTGGACCGTGACCCCCAGGAACAGGTCACACCTGTCAAATACGCGCGCCTCTGGTCGGAGATCCCTTCAAAAATTGCCATTGATGAGTGAGTTGGGTTTACGGAATAGTTAAAGGGGCAATCAAAGATTATTTTATCCACCGTTGGAGAAACAACGCTATTTTGGTTTCAAGCACGAGGACCCGAGCAACCCCTCCCTCACCTGAAAACTCAGTGCGTGACTGTGACAACCCACAGCACGTGCATTGAGTCTCGCTCAACCACAGTTTGCTTCCCCGCCATCCCTGAAATTCCCCCAACCCCGCCCGCACAGTTTTCAAACTGTTTTCAAACAAAGCAGTAGCAAATCGGAGCGACTTTCGTGTTTCTTTTTTTTTGGGGGGGGGGGCTATATACACAGTGGGACAAAATTTTGGATTGTCCCTTTAACTTAGATGCACTGACCTCGTTAGATGCACAATATAATTTCATCCACCAAATCTCCCATGATCCTTTAGCTATGATAACGATGGAACCACCAGGGATGAAATTAAAGAACGCTTCGCCCTCACCATGGAGTTTGTGGAGAACTACTTAAGAGAGGTTGTGTCACAGAACATTCCCTTCACCGACAAGGAGAAAAACAAGCTCACCTTTGAGGTACCATATGTTTGGAAATGCCATGAAGAAGATTTACACTTGGACCTAAATAAATGACTCATCATGGTCTTCATTTTATTCTTAAGGTAGTGAACCTTGCGAGGAACCTCATCTACTTTGGTTTCTACAACTTCAGTGACCTTCTGCGACTGACAAAGATACTCCTAAACATTTTGGACTGTGTCCATGTTAGCACCATATATCCTATCAACAAGCTGGAGAAAGGAGAGGAAAACAAAGGTTTGCTTCACATCTCCCTAGGCTGATCTCTAGGCCTTCATTCCATGGTGTAGATTGTGAGATTATCAAGTATTTGTGTCACAGATTTGCGGAGTTTGTGCTTGTGGTGAATTACCCCTTAAACTTGTCTGTAAGAAGAAGTTGTTAATAATATTGCTGTTTTATTTTCTAAATTTAATTAGAAAACATCACTCTCAAAGCAGGACCATGGCGATTTCAAGCTCCACTGAGTTAATTTAACATCATATATCTGACTCTATCTAAACACACAAGTCACCCGTAGGCGGTACAAACTGTATTTGCCTCTGAATTCCCATAAGGATGCATTCACTTGCAAAATATGTTAGATTGATTAGTTATGAGGACTGTATTGATTAATTTAATGCACAGGTAAAAAAATAAATAATACCAAGATATTGCCAGATGTAAGAATTTGTCATTTTTGTTCTAGTGTGAATGGGGCTGTTGAATCTCTTCCTGTGCGTAGCTGGCAGCAATGTGATGAAGTCCATTCACGGCGTGGGAGAGCTGATGACCCAAGTGGTCCTGCGGGGCGGTGGCTTTCTGCCCACCACACCAACTCATCAGCCAGAAGGAGACGTGGTCAAGGCCCAGATTGAACCAGAGAGGGAAGACATCATGGTCATGGACACTAAGCTCAAGGTCATTGAGATCCTGCACGTAAGTCACTATCAAACTGCGTGTTTGAACAATAGGCATAGTTAAGGCATATATACTGTATATACAGTATATATATATAGTTTGATGTATTCCAACTACGCGTTTCTCTCTCCGGTAGTTCATTTTGAATGTGCGTCTAGACTACAGAATCTCCTGCCTGCTTTGCATTTTCAAACGGGAGTTTGATGAGAGCAACCCACAAGCAGACAACACTGCCAGCCTGGATGGGACCAATAGCATGACTGGTTAGTCTGGCATAAATAATCTATTTTCCCCTTCATGACCATCTTCATGGAATTCTTTATCATAATAATTATTGATGTTTTTGATTTTTTTCTTCATCTGACTCTAGGAAATCTTGAATTTGAGAACATTGAGGAACAGGCTGAGGGGATTTTTGGAGGAAGGTAATTCATCGTTGGTCCTCCCAAAGTCACTCGGTGTCAGGTTAACGGACGGTGTTCATCTGTTGTGCCCTTGTGCCTTTTCAGTGAGGAGAACACTCCGCTGGACCTGGACGACCACGGTGGTCGCACTTTTTTAAGGGTCCTGCTACACCTTACCATGCACGACTACCCTCCCCTGGTGTCTGGAGCACTTCACCTGCTCTTCAGACACTTCAGCCAGAGGCAGGAGGTCCTCATGGCCTTCAAACAAGTAGGTCCCTAGGTGATCATCACTCATTTTAAATGCACAGAAAGGAAGATCTAGTAATGATACACGATTCCGAAAGTGTTATTGTGTGTATCGTAAACGTATGCATACGACTAGTGTTTTGCCTCTAAATCATAAAGAAAAACAACGCTTTTTTAAAAGCAGATTTCTTTTTTAACAGATTGGCTCAATCACACACATGCATGCAAATACCGTACGTGCATGTGACGCCACATATAAACCACTTGGCTCAGTAAAAAGGAAACCCATACGTTACACATTAGAAACACAATAGCTGTGATTTAAATGAAAACTAGGACAGCAGGATCTAGAAGGCACAGAGAAATGCCTAATCGTGCAATAATCATGTAATCATCTTGCCCTTATTTTAGAGGCTGTAAGAAGTATTATGTCTCAAATGGTTTAGATTTTCCAAGTAACATCCCCACAGTAGTAGCCGGCCAAATTTTGTATCTAGCAAATCCTGAAATCCTATTGCCAAATCCTATTACCAACACTTGCATGTTCACCAAAAGTAATTACATTGCTATAAATCTGACGTCAAACCAACAGTTATGCACTCGTTTTAAACACAGGTGCAGCTTCTGGTGACCAGTCAGGATGTTGATAACTATAAGCAGATCAAGATGGACCTTGACCAGTTGCGCTCCATCGTGGAGAAGTCTGAACTGTGGGTCTACAAGAGGCAAGGAGAGGATGGAAACGATGGAGACGGACCCAATGACTCTGACCACAAAAAGAAGGTACAACCCACTGCGCTGAATAAATGAAAACGCTACTGTGAAGTCGCGAAGCAAAGCTTCTCTTCCTCAGTTCTTCGCAAATACAACGCCGCATCCCAGTGCGTTCACCCGATCCCTTGGTTGTTTGTCTCCAGGGGGATTCAGGTAGCTCTGATAAGAAGTCGTCGGAAAGCACCAGCAGTTATAACTACAGAGTTGTAAAGGAGGTAATGCTCATTTGGCCATTGAATATACATCTCACCGTGTCTGGAATGCTGTGAGAGCTGCGATTAAACCTCCTATTGTCTGTGTTCTGAGATCCTGGTGCGTCTCAGTAGGCTGTGCGTCCAGGAGGGGACGTCGGGAAAGAAGAGTAAAAAACAGCAGCAGAGATTGCTGAGGAACATGGGAGCTCACAGTGTTGTGCTGGAGCTCCTTCAGATCCCCTATGAGAAGGTGCTACACTCATGTCCATTATTTTATCACGCATGCTATGAGCTAAGCTAAGCTTGGCTAACATTAAAGACTTTGATCTCCTGTACTACTGAGTGTAATTACTATTAGAAAATGATTGTTGATGTTGGTACATAACTGTTGATTTCCTGACCAGCATCCCTATTGAATGCTAAATAAGGTATTATTTTAAGTACTGTAGTATGACCGTGTGTGTGTGATGCACTCTAGGGTGAAGACGTGCGCATGCAGGAGATCATGAAGCTGGCTCATGAGTTCCTGCAGAACTTCTGTGCCGGGAACCAGCAGAACCAGATTCTTCTCCACAAGCACATCAACCTGTTCCTCAACCCCGGGGTTAGTAGGTTTACAACCAGGCCTTTTAAACGGTCCACCATTTAGAGAAAGCGGTTTCCCCATCAAGGCCTAGTGTCTAATCATCCCATGGCTCTTCAGTCAGTCTTCACTGATGGAATTCCTTATTGTCAGATCTTGGAGGCCGTCACCATGCAGCACATCTTCATGAACAACTTCCAGCTGTGCAGTGAGATCAACGAGCGCGTGGTTCAGCATTTTGTGCACTGCACGGAGACCCACGGACGCCACGTCCAGTACCTCAAGTTCTTGCAGACCATCGTCAAGGCGGAGAACAAGTTCATCAAGAAGTGTCAGGACGTTGTCATGGCCGAGGTGGGGGGCCGGTTGTTTTCACAAACGCTGTGCATGCTTCAGCTATAGATGTACATCAGAATAGCACACAAATGCACTTGACTGTATAAGCACCTCGTTCTTTTCTGTAATGTTAACTTGTGATTGGCTGCTGAGGTACGCGTGTGTGCTGCCTCAATCCCTGGCTTGTGAACTATCAACTATTGAATTCTACTCAAACTCAAGAAGTTTCCGGTTCAATGAATCCTCAGATAACTTTATCTTTGGTGTCTATGGTGGCAGCGAAACTTGTTCTGCTATAGAGCTAGGTTCATGGGCTATACGGTTTATTATAATATGATCTACTTGACCCCCACTCCCCATACATTTTAGCTGGTGAACTCCGGTGAAGACGTCCTGGTCTTCTACAACGACCGTGCCTCCTTCCAGACGCTGGTCCAGATGATGCGTTCGGAGCGGGACCGCATGGACGAGAACAGCCCTCTGATGTACCACATCCACCTGGTGGAGCTGCTGGCCGTCTGCACCGAGGGCAAGAACGTCTACACAGAGATCAAGTGTAACTCTCTGCTGCCGCTTGATGACATCGTCCGGGTGGTCACCCATGAGGACTGTATCCCAGAGGTGAGATGAGAGACATGTCCTTTGTAGTGTATTCCTAATGTAAACAACCTTTGTGAATTCATTAGGGACACTACAATCCTGATTATTAATCCAGTGTATTATGTATTCTTTCAGGGAACTTTATTGAATGTGATTTAATGTGTAAATGGTTCTTGTTGGACTATGAGTCCATTATGTGTATTTAATCCAGGAATACATTATTTGTCATAGTTGCACCCTGAAAAGTACTCACTTGCTTTGGGTAAAATCGTCTGCTAAATTACCTAATTGCAATGTAACTTTACCTGCTGTTGGTATTTGGGACACATCAGTTCATATTAGTTCATATTCCAAATACATGGAGGTTTGTGAATTTAGATTGAATATATAACGACACGTTTAGGCTACAATGAATGGGTTGCAGAGTTGTCTATAACTAATGCTTCAATAGAGTTATGTGCATGTTTACACGTCTCCAGGTTAAAATCGCCTACATCAACTTCCTGAACCACTGCTACGTGGACACAGAGGTAGAGATGAAGGAGATCTACACCTCCAACCACATGTGGAAGCTGTTTGAGAATTTCCTGGTAGACATCTGCAGGGTGAGAACATTTCCTTTTGACGTCTCAAACCGCAACCTGTGGCTTCAGGATAGAAGCGGTCGACTGAGAATACTGTTTAGAAATGCCATGAAGGAGTTATGTCATAGTTGTGGGTGGTAAAGAAGTCATATGTGTGTATGTGTGTATGTGTGTATATATATATGTATGTATATATATGTGTGTGTGTGTGTGTGTGTGTGTGTGTGTCCACATTTGTGTGTGTGTGGCCACTTCATTAGGTACACCTAGAGAAACTAATACAACAGTCCCGCAATAAATCTCCCTGCATGATTATTATAATGTTCAATCTACAGTATGTTGAAACCCTTTAGGAGAGATGATGAACTGTATCATTTTGGAGGATGTAGTTTGTGGTGCTCTTGAATTGTATTGCAATGTATTGACACATGTTTCTATTATTCTGGCCACCTCATTTCAACCAGTGAGGCTAGGCTGAATAACAGAAACACCTTTGTGTTATATTTAATATATTTACATTTATAAAAATTAGTGAAATATATATATTTTTTTATATTTACGTTATTAGATGTACAAAATGTGCAGTGGTCTCTTAATTTTTTTCCATGGCTGTATATATTAGGAAATGCCACCCAGTTACTATGCGACATGCCAACCCCTTTTATCCCCCCGCCTAGGTGTGTAACAACACCAGCGACAGGAAGCACGCAGACACCATGCTGGAGGGTTATGTAACCGACACAGTCATGAGCATCGTCACGTGTTTCTTCAGCTCTCCCTTCTCAGACCAGAGCACCAGTCTGCAGGTAACCACAACATAACAGCAGCACAGCAAAACACAGAGAGTGCCGAGCAAATGATCCCACAACTCCACAATTAACAAAAACATTATTATCTTTTAATGCGTGAAGTGTGTCCTGTACGATCTCTCATAGACCTTATGCACAGTGACCTGGACATGCTGATAAAATGTCTAGCCTGTAAACGGGGAAAATATGAATGTGGCTAATGAGACTTGTTCTCAGGTCTGTTTGTACACACACTGCTTCATTAGCATTTCTTATCGCTGTTGTGATGCGTCTGTTAGGGTGGGACAACTGGGTGGGACAATTTTGGTTGATTCTTTGATTCTTGGTTTTGTTTCTTCATCCTCTTTCACCCTGAGATGCTGTTTAATCAACCTAATAAATACACAGCACATTTAAGTGTTTCCAGGGGCTTTAAAAGCTTTAGAATTAACATTTTCTATGTTTACAGGCTACACATGAAGAACGCTTACCCTTCCTTTGGTAGCACATCCAGGTCTTTGCTAAATATGTCTATTTACAACTATTTTAAAACCTCTCCGTTTTGAGCTCTGTGTTTTCATATGTAGTGTAAACATTCATGGTTTATTTTTATATATATATATATATATATATATATTAGTATATACTGTATATAAATAAATATAAATAAAAGAAATTGGAAGCATGCATCTACTTGCATGCACATGCGCACGCCCCCATGAATCACCATTGTTCACACGTGGTCACCCGTACGCAGTACCAGGGACCCTCACTCTGCCCCCAGTGGCCAGATATTACACGATCCTCCTCTAAATGTTAATCGGTGGCTATCTTTTATATTTGAACCATGGATAGATAGATGTCGAAAGATATCTCCTGCCTGCAGACACATACTGAAACGTACAACATTCTTCCTTTTTTACTTAGATGATTCGTCATATGTATGTAAGTAACAGTGACACGGTTTCCCATCGCCTGGGTGTGTTCTTCCACAGAATGATGTTTAACCCCTAAGCCCCACCTTTGTGCATTATTAAGTCTTCAGAACACCCAATATGTTGTTCCCAGACCTGAGAGTGTGATGCACAAGATTTTGTGCATATGAGGTTTAGTGTTCCGTGTGTGACTCCTCCACCCTAGGTTTACAAATCCCACCAATGGTACAGATGTAGTTTAGTGTTAAATAGCTGCACTCGCCTCCATACTGTTGTGTATGTAATTATCATTGTAATTATTGTTTGTTTTAATGCAGAATCCTATTCTCTCCATTAGAATGTGCCTTTATTTTCTTCCTTCCTATGTTCATACAATTTTCCTTAATCCATTCTTAATGATGTCATGACCTTCTTTTTCCCATGGCAGGCTTCCATTTTTGGAAAGATAACTGAGGTATTTATTGTACTCTAGGGCTCTGGCCAAGTGCTCGACTTTGGCCATGGTGGTAGAAACCAGTCCTTATGTTCTGTTATGCATTGTCCTGGCCTGCTTTGTTATATGAGCATGGTTATAACCAGCAGGCATACTGGACTTACTGCTCTAGACCCTTTCACCCTGGGTGTAATTGCACTGTTGACGTGTTTGATATACACTCACACACTGCTCAAAAGGCTTTGCTGGTCAACTTTGCTGGTATTTTAAGTGGTTATTCATTGCTTATTCTACAGTAAATGACGATGGCTATTTTCCATCCCTTAGTCAAGTTCAGTATATTAGTAAAGGTATTGTGATAGGGATTCATAAAGGATACCCTCCCCTTCTGTGTCTTGTAGACCCGCCAGCCGGTTTTTGTCCAACTGCTACAAGGAGTGTTCAGGGTGTACCACTGTAATTGGCTCAACCCCCTTCAGAAGGCCTCAGTAGAGGCCTGCATTAAAGTGCTCTCGGACGTGGGTAAGATGTGAGGCAGACACTGGCCCCCGACTGGTATAATGAACAAATGACAATTCATTATGTCAAATGAGAAAATATGAACTAGAAACCTTTTACGTTACGTCCATCCAGCTAAGTGCAGGGCCATTGCTATCCCAGTGGACCTGGACAGTCAGGTGAACAACCTGTTTGTCAAGTCCAATAACGTCGTGCAGAAGAGCATTCTGAACTGGAGGCTGTCTGCTAAGAATACATCCAGACGAGACTCAAGCCTGGCCACCTCGAAGGACTACCGCAACATCATAGAGAGGCTACAGGTCAGAGCCGTAACGTGCTAATACACCTCCTCGGTTATAATGTACGTATATAATAAAGTATATAAACCTCAGCGATGGCTTTAGTGTTGCCACGACAGCTTTCTAAGTCTCCAGAAAACATGATGAATCTCCTTTAAAAAAAAATCCTCCCCTAAAAAAAGGAATCTCACGTTGCTTATAGTCAGACATGTCTATATGTTGACCGAAAATACATTTGTAAACCACGCTTTTGTTTAGGTCATATTCCATAGCTCTGTTCGTTTCAGCAAATGGGATGTTTACTTCATTCTAGTGAATACTCGCATGACTATACTGTGAGTTTCCTGTTCGCAAATAGATTGTTTGTTTGAAGGTCTAAACCGTTGTCCTTGAATTGCATTGTAAGCCCAATGAGAAGCATCAACAGAGTGGTACGTTTCTCAGTACTAAACTAAGTGAGGTTGTATTACTCACCGCATTATAAATGATGGGGAAACAACATTTAATATGACCTGGTTTTAAAAAGTTAACCTATTTAAGTGAACAAAACGTTGCTGAAGAAAATCAAATTAGTCAAGCATAGTCGTTCCTACCCGTTCCTACCCGTTCCCTGAAAAAGCTTGTTGTTGTTACTACAGAGCCAAGTGTCTACTACTCATTATTCACTGGAAGTCTGAATTTCCTTATCTAGTTTTACTCAGCATGCAATTCCTGGCTTGATATTGCGATAAAATGTTTTAGAGAAACATGTAAATGATTACAAATAATGTGGTCACCCATCAATCCACTTAGGGCTCCCACAGCTAGGTTGCATAGCGTATTCAGTAATGCATATCTGTTTCAGTTCTTTGGAATCTGATCTTCAAGCCTTGCTAATGCTTATCTGGCGTTGATTTATTAAATATTTATCCTAAACGACTGTTGCCACCAGCAATGGTCCTGGACCATCTAAAGTTGATTTGCATGGTTCTGTGCTTTGTATCGTCAGTAGTGGTGAGCATGTAGACTTGGCATGAGAATCAGAGAGTCGTTTTTCTTTAAAAGGTCATCAGAAATCTGGGAATGACACTACTATAGTTTCCATCCAGGTTACCCAATAATTATTTAGCAAAGACTAACTACAGCAAAAATAGCGGACCTCAGAAAGAGAACAAATATTGTTTTGATAGGCCACATCAATTTGTTTATCTGTTCTACTGCGTTTAAAAGCATTTATTATTTTTTGATTTGTTAGAACTACTAATACTTATATCAGTAGAAGTACACGTATATTAAATATATAAAAAGGGGGGGCTTTCATCTAAGCAGGGGCAATGATGTCACTGGAACTAGGATTTTCTCATTTGATTTGAGGAGTCAAATGTGTGCAAATACGTAAAATACATACTGTATAATATGTATATACAGATAAATATATATATGCATGTTATACGTTTTGTGAGCTTCCTTATATTATATTATATTATACTATAGAATATTTAAAATAGGGGGCGGTGGGGGGGGGGGGTATACTGTTTGCTGTCTAATCATATGGTCTGCCTGCGTTCTGCAGGACATAGTTTCTGCCCTTGAGGACCGGCTGAGGCCACTGGTCCAGGCCGAGCTCTCCGTGCTGGTGGACGTCCTTCACCGCCCTGAGCTGCTCTTTCCCGAGAACACGGATGCACGCAAAAAGTGCGAGAGCGGAGGATTCATATCAAAGTAAGTCCAAGCCACCCAGCAACACGTTCTCAAACAGTCTCCCTCACTGGGCTCTCCTCGTATTCACTGCAGCGGTGCAGTGAACGAGCAGGGAGGTGGCCTACAAACGGGCTTAATCTTGGCCCAGGGCTGTGCACTTCTAACACCCGCGCCATGCGCACGGCACACAGTGAGCACACAAGCAAAATATTTGCGTTGCCCCAGACGAGAGCTGGGATTGGATTACATAAAGCCAGACTGGACACTTGTGGGGATTAGACTATTGCTTCAGGGCTGCCACATTGGATTAGAGTGGGTGACTACACAATTTTGATGTACAGTGGAACAGGGATTTAGTGTACTGGGGAAAACTGTAACCAATGAGTTAGTATTGAGTGGCAATTCCTGCCTTATTATTGCCAAGAGAGAGTTTCACAGTCTACTGTACCTGGATAGAAAGGCTAGAAGCCTTGTGGCCTAATAGTACCTAGTCCTTAATACAAATGACCTCTCACTTTCCTCTTTTTAAATAGAGCAAAAATTTTACTTGTTTAATGTTTAAATATTAATATCACGTCTATTTCCTTCACAAATAAAGTTACAATAAAATGAGTTACAAAAATCATTCTCTTGAGGAATCCATGTAGAAACCTTCTTTATAAGTATGACGGCAGTCTCACATGGAGACCTTCACCGCTGCGTCTTCTCTGACCAGACTGATCAAACACACCAAGCAGCTGCTGGAGGAGAACGAGGAACGACTGTGTATCAAGGTCCTGCAGACCCTGAGGGAAATGATGACCAAAGACCGCGGCTACGGAGAGAAGGTACTGTCTCTCTTTCTTCTCGTTCCGTTTCACGTCCCCCAGACGTTACAGTACTCCTCCCAGGGTTCGGGTCATCATGGAAATCCTGGAAAAGTCGTGGAAAAGTTCTGAAACTGGCATTGGTAACAATGAGTAGGGAAACCAGTCTTTTACCAAGCACATGGATACATAAGGAAATTGGTTCCTATTTACCCCTGGAGCCGTTACAGTACGCCATATTGTCTGTGAATTATTATTATTAATGTATATCTCTTGTATATGAGTTTCTTTAATCAGGGTCGCTACCTGAACACTGCGTCCAAAACAAAGCGAGGCACATTTCTTCATTACTTCCCTAATAGTAAAGTATAACCTCACAAAATACTACAAATCCCACTGATGTAAGCAGTGGATAAAGGACAAGAAGTTAACATCAGCATGTTCTAACCCACTAATACAGTAATGGATAATAACAGCATTTTACATGCCATTCACTGTCAATGTCTTCCTGTACTAATCTCTAATTGAATGCTCAACTCAGACATGCTATTTTCTTAGCAGTTTTGTAAAGCCTCATTCCACACTGGCAGTTGGTTGCCACACGTCAGTGGGTAATTGATCTGGCCATTCCACTTTCAGGTCGAGCAAGAATACGTGTGCAAAATCCTAAATTTGATATGGTCAAAAAAAATAATAGTATTCTCCCAGACTGAGGCTTTAAAATGCTGTCATGTTGTTTCCACTAACTGTGGGTGTGTGCGTGGGTGCGTGTGTGCGTGGGTGCCCGGGTGTGTGTCTGCGCGTGCGTGCGCGCGTGCGTGCGTGCGCGCGTGCGTGCGTGCGTGTATGTGTGACATTTCAGACTTGCTGAGCTGTATCTTGCTGTTCCTGCTAATAACCACCTCTACTAACTCTTTGCTTCCTATACTCTTCTTTTCCAGCTGATTGCCTTTGATGATGAAATGGATGTGGCTGAGGTTGACCATTTTCCTTACTCTCGTTGGCGTACATTTGATTCCTGTCTGACACTAGTGGTGTAGATGTGCCTGCGCTTCCACTAGACTCTCTACTAGTCTTCCATTCTCTGTCGCGACTATCACCTCTGTCTGTAGTGCGCTTGTGAGCGTCCTTACATCGCCAAGTCAAACTGAAGCTCGCTGCGAGCATGCCTAGCTTTTCTGCTTCAGTGGAATGCTTTGTGAGTCTTCAGTAGATGTCTGCTTGTAGAGGTCTGCTTGTTTGTGTAGTTTGGGCATACTAACCGTGTTGTACTGACTCATAACATTGGGAAGCCATTGCTTGAATTTGCAGATTATAAATGCAGTACTTTGGTATGTAAACAGTAACACAGAAGCGCGAGACGGTGTTTGTCGCCGGTTTTCTGTCTATTTGTTTGTGTTTGACCCAGATAACAACACGTTACCTGATTCCCTTAATTTCACGGGAGTTAATCTTGAGTGATTTTAGCATACTCTGTTTTTTACGGACAGCCATCCCAGTGAACACTTTGACCAAATAAAATGTGTAAAAATGCAGAAAACCTGGCGACAAGTGCAATAGTCACTGGATTAGCCAAACGTGGGCATTACCGGATGGTTATTTTATATATAAACCATTTCTTATTGAATTTCAATAAAATAATATAACCGTTACGTGATATAAAATGACAAACCGTGATAGGTTATTTCCATATCGCCCAACTCTAATGTCAGTTAACTACAAATCCCTATGCTATTTATAGCATTGCCCAGGGGATGTTTTTAGCACCACATCATCACAAATTATTTTACCCTAAGACAAAAAAGACAAAATTGTCTTTTTGGTATTGTTGTTCCTCTGATACTCCATCTGTCATTTCTTCATTATCTCTATATTTAATTACATTTTTCTTTTACTTTTGTGTTTTTTCTTGGCGTCCTGAATGGAGAATTTCCAAACACAAACCAAAACGTTTTTACACTCGACAACAGCGGATGCTAGTCAAGTTCCCTTTGGTAGTGTTGACCAACGTTGAGGCAGCGTATGTCTGTTACACCCAGAGCCGAGCGGTGGTGCGGTGCTAAACACAGTGCCATCGTGCTACAG
>JAODLI010074831.1:0-12801 GCA_027575585.1 Percopsis omiscomaycus | reverse complement strand
TGGTGAATAAGTGTGACTTTTCAGGAAAACACAAAATTGTTTGGGTGACCCCAAACTTTTGAACGGTAGTGTAAGTACTAAATGACTTCATAGGTACCATGATCATATATGCATGCCTTGCTGGAAGGAAGTATTGTATATCCTACAGCTTAGTACTTAGTACTTCCTCTTACTTGGAAAAACAACCATGTCAACAAATGGGCCCTATACAATAAACCCTTTTTTTTTTTTTTGAAAGTTATAAACATTTACCTCTATAATATAAAGGCATGCTTTGCCATGTGAATGTAAAATTCATGTAGCCCCAGAGGTGATTGTGTAAAAAATGTAAGCGCACTTGCTGCTCTAGATTTATATAGACATAGCTGATCAGTACTTAGTTCCAGTAAGCCCTGCCTGGTGCCACAATAGCAACAGTCAACACTTGGGCTTTCAGGCCAGGCCTGACTCTTAATATGTATTCTGGTAGAGACATAAAATATCCTTTATATTAAATGCATCAAAAGGGTATGCTCACAGATTTGAATGATTTTAACAATGGCGTTTTATACTCTTAATCTTTAGAAGCCCAGATTATGTTATATTTGTAGTGCTGTTTTCTAGGCACACTACCACATTTCCCAGCTCCACATGTCATTATAAGTCGACATTGTTCAGATGTGTAATTCTCCTGTCTTCAGAACAGGGGGTCTTTTGTCTTTTGTGTTAGCTACTGATTTGTTTTACTCAAGTAGCCTATCTTTATTTATGATTCATTTTCCCAGACTAACAAATCCTGTTCTTATTGTTGAGTATACCTGTTATCATGGAAATTTTAAATAATGGTGAGTCACACGTTCCACAAATTATCTGTCTAACATTTTGTTATTCACATCTGTGAATAACAAAGTTTATCTGTCATATTCTTCCCAACTAGTAGTCTTTGTCACTAAGATAACGCGTTTCCCATTATTGTCCAATAGAAACACCCTCCGTCACATCCTGTCAGCTGTCACTTCCGGATACGGTGAAATAGAAGAAGGGGGATACACCGCACATTCGTAGATCAATATAAATGACAGTCCCTATAGAATAGATCAACTCAACCGCAACGCAAACCGCTCAGCACGGATGCAATCCATGTTTCTGTTGTTGTCTTTTATGCCAAACCTTACTTTGGCGAGTGAGGGTAGTTTTGACTAGCAGTTGGTGTATCTTCTGGCTAGCTAAGCCGGGTACACCGATACTGAGGTTACCGAAGCCTTGGCAAGCAACAAGTTTAATACCTCCTGGGAACTAATGTAACTTTATAACTTCCGTTGCGATCATTGTGTAGTTTCTTTTGTGGCAATTATTTTGTTGTTTTACCGGTACTGCACTTGAACTGTCAACCGTTTGTGAAGATCAAGACGCTCGCTGTAAAACGTTGAAAACCCGTTGAGACATTTCTGAGATACGGTATCAGGCATCTAAACAACTGGAATTATGGATTTAACGTGGACTTTTAAAACAACACCCAATGCTATGCATATACCTCCTATGTGAGACAATAGGCTCAACTTTAGCCTAGTTTGTTCAAAGGCGGCTTGTCTTTTCCTTTTACTGACGACGCTGGACATTAAATTTCGTTGTGTTTTTGTGAATAACGTTTTGTTGAGAACTGTTATTTTTCTCTGAAAGCAAGCTATTTTACCCTGAATAAGCTCTTCAAATCAACAGGTAGGATGCCCCCATTATTATTATTATAGTCTACATTATAGACTATAATATTAATATGTAATAATCTAAGTCTTTCTTAAACCCATAATGGTCAAGAATACACAATAGGGTTAGGGTTAGTTGTGTAACGTAGTAACGTTAATTACGTTAGTCTTTCAAGCCTAAACTACATTAAGTACCAGTTCTGCTACAGTCACTAAAACACTAACGTTACTAACGTTAGATTAAATCATGCGGTTCATCGCTAACTCTAATACTAACCTAACTCTAACCCAAAATATTTTTGTTCAATTGCTGCTGATGTTGCATGTGGCACATTAAAGCACTGAAGGCCATCAGAATGTATTCAATGTAATAATTATGGGATTGTCTTAACCCAGGAGTGGATGTCGAATCTTCAGTACAGTGATCCTCTTGTCTCTCTTCTCCACAGTGAATGATGAACGGCCTCTCTTTCAGGGAGTTCTGCTGCCTTTTCTGCTGTCCTCCATGTCCCAGCAGCATCGCTGCCAAGCTCGCTTTCCTGCCCCCCGAGCCCACATACTCCCTCGTGCCAGACCCGGAGTCAGGCCCCGCTTTACCCGGGGCTACAGGGCCTTCAGGCCTGCGGACGCGGGGCGGGACGGCCGTGGGGGGCAGTGGAGCTGTGGAGGGAAGGTGGAAGCTCCACCTGACAGAGAGAGCCGAGTTCCAGTATACCCGGAGGGAGCTGGACGGCACCGAGGTGTTCCTCACGCGCTCCAGCCGAGGAAACAGAATTGGCTGCATGTACATTCGTTGTGTGCCCACTGCCAGGTAGGGGATTTGACAGGCTTGCCCACTGCACCTGTTCATACGTGATACTATATCTGTTGATATGCACTACTACATTTCTTAGTCCGTCTGTTGACATAAACTCCTTTTTTTTGTTAATTTTATAAACTACATCTGTTGATATTGCTGCAGGTGGACATACATCTGTACTAATTGATTGGTTGGGTTTGTGCTTTGTAATCTTCATTATTCTTATGTTCCTGTTGGACCTATTTTGTTAATGTGGTTCACTTCCTTTGAAACTTCCTTCTTCTCTCCCTCTTCCCTCGTATCTTTTTTCCATTCACATCCTCGTCTAAACTTCCCTATTCTCCTTGTTGAGTCAGCTGTCTCAGTGGGAACTTTTCCTGCTTCTTGTGCATCTCTGTCCCCTTCCTTGACTATTCCTGTTTGTTTTTTTTGCCGTGAGGCATACTTGGTGACTGATGGATCCTTTGCCACTCTTGTGCTATATTTCATCTACTGGGAAAGGAAAACATGATTTTAGTTATCCTGTTAATTAAATTACTAAATCAATTAAAAAGAAATGGGCAGACTTTTGTTACACTGTGGAAATGTGTATCTAGTATTACACAAGAATGAATCAAACAAAATATGCCTGATGTAACACTCATTGTTATGCCACATTCTGAGTCAAACACCCAAAAGCACAAGCTTGACCTATATTGGGGGGGTTTTATAACAAAAGGGAAGAACCCACACAATGTCAGAGCAGAGCTAGTGTCAGATTTCTCTGCAGTGGACAACGTGCATTCATAAATAAAAGGATAGGACTACAAGGTTTATAGTAGATACCTGCTACACGGGTTGTACATAATGTCTGGAACTAAGAGTCATTTGACATGGATCCAGCTCAGTAAACTAATCTTCCATCGATGTGCAGCCTGACACCTACTGTATTAACTCTAAATCCAAGTAAACTCTTCAAGGCTGACCTATTAACAGCTAGCTTGGGGTTAGATTCAATGCTGGGCTCAAAGAAAGAGCAAATGTTTTCTGATTGTTGTATGTAGGCTTGTTTGTCATGCACAGGGCCGGCGGCATGGGGGTGGGCATTGGGGGGGCTTTAAAAAATAGAGAATAAATTTGACTTTTATGCCCCCCCCCTTCCTGTGCCCCCAAAATAATATTAATATAATTCACATCTTGATGAATAATACAGCTATATAATAAATGCATTTGCAAACAATTACATAAAAAAAATAAGAACACTTCTACGCTTAACGTTGCGCTGGCGTCTTCTCACCTAGCTTGAAGTAGAAACGCGGCAAGAGCTGTCAAAAGTTTTCTCCTCGATACGGATATCAGAAAATGGTTTAAAACCCCAGCTGCCCCAACCAAACGTGGGAATTTACATTTACATTTACAGCATTTAGCAGACGCTTTTATCCAAAGCGACTTACAATTAGTACATTTGAATGTACTAAGGGAATCTGGGATCGCCAAGACCACCCTGAAACTTATCTGGATCTGCTGCTGCATCTACTTCAAGCATGTCGTAGTAGGCTAGATGGTCTCTTTGATATGTTATAGTCTACTGCCATATGTGGGTGAGTTTGTTAACTTTAGACCAAGGTAGCTACAGTCTACTTGGCGGTCTCGGTTGTTGTATAGGCTTTCGTCACATTTTTTTCTTCTCTCACGTGAGACACATTTAGTCTACGCGTATTGCGTATTTATTTATAATGATGATGAGCTGAATATATGTATACGCTAACTTGATCTGCTGTATTGAAATAAAATGTGTTGGTGTAAATCGAATATCTAGCATATAGAGAACCATATACAAATGTGACCACCCATTGAAAAAGAATGGCCCCACCGTTGAGCTTGGTCTGACGCTGGCTCTGGTCATGCTGGCTTTGTGTCAAGTCCAGTATAAAATTACTAATGCATTTAATTACATTTAAGCATTTAGCAGATCTTTTATCCAAAGCGACTTACAATTAGTAGCCTACATTTGTTAACAGCATTATGTAACAAGGTTACTTCACCTATGAATTTGCACAACATTTCTCGATCACATCACTAATTACATTTAATTAGTAAATACTAACAAATTTGCTACTAAAGTCACGAGTATTTTTGTTTTTGTTTCACTCTTAAGAGTACGTACTTGTCTATTGGGAAGTGTGGGTCCCAACCATAAGACTGTATAAATAGTCCCAACACTTCTGTACCCGGGCCAACTAATGTTGAAATGTCTCTCCTCTGTGTGTCGTATCAGATTCACAGTGCTTTTCTCCCACGGCAATGCTGTAGACCTGGGCCAGATGAGCAGTTTCTACATCGGCCTCGGTACGCGCATCAACTGCAACATCTTCTCCTACGACTACTCAGGCTATGGCGTCAGCACCGGCAAGCCCTCTGAGAAGAACCTCTACGCAGACATCGATGCCGCCTGGCATGCCCTGCGAACCCGGTAGGATGTGTTTTTGTTGTTTTGTTTTTTGTTGGGGTGATAAAAGTGGATATTAAAAGTCTACACGGCCTCAGTGATACTGCAGCATTTGTTGTTTCAAAGGCTGACGTCCAGATGAATCATGTTAGACCTTGTTAACATTTAGTGAGGGGAGGTAAATAATTTTTAATTTAGTTGGAAAATAATGAAGTGATTTGTCTTTATTTCAGCCTTAACACAAACCAAAGGTTAAATTGTGATTATAATAAGGCTTTTTGGTATCCAATGTAAATATAATTTAGGAGATCCTTTGTGACATTGAGTGGTTTCATTAGCCCAGAAAAGGTATCAAACTCACAAATTCCTAACAGTAGATCAACAGTGGGCCCCAGCTATGCCTTGCTTAGAATCTAACATGTAGAAGGCTTCAGAGAGGCATGGATGTACAAAATGGAGCTACTGGGTTGCGGTAGATGTCACTCAAGGACATGACGGTGTGATAAAGTGTCTCATTAGTGGGGAAACTGGCCTGCCTCATTACAGCTGTTGGCATCCGCTGAGCTTTATTGAAGGTGAATTACATTGTGTAGTTGTCAGCCCTTCCTAACTGTAACTGCCTTAGGTCTTAAGTGTTCTCTACAGGGTTTTTTCTGAAAGGTTTATAGCTAAAAGGCAAACGGACTAAATTTCAACCTTTTATAATTGCCATCACAATATGAATACAAAGTGTACACATCTTCATTTAACACATATTAGAGGTTTAATCTAGAGGCACTGTATTATCTTTTCCTTTTTATTCCTCCAGCTATGGCATTAGCCCAGAAAATATAATCCTGTACGGACAGAGCATTGGCACAGTACCCACTGTAGACCTGGCATCTCGCTACGAGTGCGCGGCTGTTGTCCTTCATTCTCCTCTCACCTCTGGCATGAGAGTGGCTTTCCCAGAAACCAAGAAAACCTACTGCTTTGACGCCTTTCCCAAGTGAGTCTCTGATTGACATCTTCCTCTCTGTTTAGGCCTCTCAGTCTCGGTCACACTCACTCCCTTTCACACACAATCCTAAAAGGAGTCTGTCATGAATACATGATCACTACTTTGGCCGCCTGTTGGCTTTTCCACATAAGTACAGACTCACCGCTAGATTGCGGCTTGCTGTTGTGAAAGCACTGTGAAGAAACGGCTCCGCTGTAAAAACAACTCTTGTTCATTGGGGTGACATTTCTGTGATATAGCTGTAGTTTGTGTCTATTCCCGATTACCCTCATGTCCCTGTATGTATCAATGATGGATATCTTGTATATTACATAGCGGCATATAACGGCGTCTATAGTTATTAGAAATCCGCCATTCATCTGCACTGAAACATACCTGAACCGCATGTCTCTACCTGTTATACTGGCTGTCGTGTATTCATTCAGTCTTAAAGCCAGAGATAATAACCGTCATTATGCCCACCGTAAACACCAGGCATGTGCATGTAAGTTGTCAATGTGTTGTCTGAATAATGGATCTGGAGGATGGATTGATATAACCTACAATTAGGAAACCTGCACCCTGCACATCATCAGTAAGTGCCACTTGTTGCTTTAGTATAAAAGATCCCCTGGTAAGTGAATGGCTGTTACGCACTCTCCAGTACCAGACAGTACCGGTGGGTGGGTGGGTAGGAGGAGGAGAGGAATGCCTCTGTGTGTAGAGAGCTAGAGAAAGACTTAAGTGTTCTCCTGTGCTGCGGGCCTGTGGCAGCTCACAAGACTATTGTCCAGCTGGCGTGCCCTTATATTCTGTGTAAACCCTGCATAATACAGAGGGAAGACATGTTGTCTACTGCTCAACGCCTGCTCTCTCCCATTCTGCCCTCTTTGCTCAGCATCGAGAAGGTATCCAAGATCACGTCTCCCGTGCTGATCATCCACGGGACGGAGGACGAGGTGATTGACTTCTCCCATGGCCTGGCTCTGTTCGAGCGCTGCCCCAAGGCCGTGGAGCCCCTCTGGGTGGAGGGGGCAGGCCACAACGACATCGAACTTTACAGCCAGTATCTGGAACGCCTGCGTCGCTTCATAGGACAGGAGCTGGCAGCACAGCATGCCTGAGCAATCGCACCTTACCGCTGTCATCATCATTACTTCCAGAGGATAAACCTGTGTCTGAGAAATGAATTGCTCAGAAATGTACGCGACCATATTTTCTCATTTGAGTTTCCCTTGTTCCTCGCTACAATTCAGCGTAGCCTGGAGTTGGTGTAGGAATAGCTCTGTTGAAGGTCATAAGTTCCAGAAGCTCTCCAAACTAATGTTCTACCATCTTGTTTGTGTTTGAGCAGCACTGTCTGGAAGTCTCTTGTTTATGTCTCACAGCTGTTGGTAACATCTGGCAGAGAAACCGCCAGCAAAGGGAAGTGTTAACAATATCCAGGCCTTATTTTTTCTAGCCTGCTTTTGTCTTTCTTATTGTCTAATGGCCCACTTATTATTTACTTATTACTTTTAACTTAACTTTACTTTAGGCACTAATGCAGAATCATCCATTGATTGGCCTTTTTTCTTCTTGTTTCTTGTTTCTTTTTTCTTTTTTCCTCTCGTTTAGTTTTTTTTGCTACTAATTGTACTAATCTTTGACATACTAAATTGACATCAACCATAAGTCATACCAATATTATGTCTTTGTACTGGTTTACAAATATTTACTTTTGTTTCTTTAAAGGCCACAGTAATGAGCTGATATGAGGCACAATGTTATACCTAAGTTTTGACATTTTGTCATTACATTTATGATTGCAATTGCATTCAGACATTCTGTGCTAGACTGATTTGGGGGGGGGGGGGGGGGAGGACTATAATTCTTGCTTGGCAAACACTTTTTAAAATATTTGTATAAAGTATTGTCTGTCTAAAATGCAGGTATTTGACACTGACAAAGGAATCTTAGCCTTAGATGATTCTCAAGCTTGGGTTTTTACAGTTATAATTACAATGTATTACAATAAACTACTTGTATGAAATATACTTCATGAGTGTGAAGTATATTTTATGTTTAACATACAAAAGTTTCTTTGTCTTCTTATACAGTAGGTTGTCCTTTTTTTAAAGGTACTGAACATAGTGTACTGTACTCTAAATAACTCTTATCAGAACAAATTTTGCGAAATGTCACTTCATTAAAGCAATACAGAGTATAGTTTGTCTTCAGTTGTTGAACCGAGCTGGTGTTATATAATCTAATATTAGTTAAGGTAGATCTGTCCTAGTTATTTTATTTAAGGTTAAGTTATTTGTTTTTTTTCAAATATACCTGCTGCTTTAGACTTAGTTATGTATATAGTAGTAACATCCCCGTATTTTCAATTTCTACCCAATCTTGGGGAATTTTTAAAATAAAAGTACAGGCGTGTGTGAGTGGTGTATTTTGTTATTCTTTGAGGAATGAGATTTCCATGTTTTGTTTTTGTAAATAGGAACCAAAGTTTAACAGATTTATTTTGGTGTTTTACGCTGCATATTGTATTGCATCTTTCCTAGAACCAAAGACTAGTGTTTGAACTGAAGTTCATTGTTTGAATTATTTGTATTTATCTATATTCCCAGAATGGTTTGAATTTCCACAGCGTATGTGGGCAAAAAGAATGTAAGACACTAATGCTAAGGGAGTATAAGAAATAGTGTTGTCTTGTGTGTGTGTGTGCACAACTGTGACAAGATACGTCAAACACATGAAAACGTTTAGCTTTAAAACAAACATAATTAAATCCTTTTTTCTTTTTTTCCCCAAAAAATATAGATGAGTGGTGAAGCAGTGGCTAGCATATTTTTGGTTGAAATTTTATGTTTTTAATAATATTTACTTATATTTTTTGTTTCAAGTATCAGGGAATAGAAATCACATGTTTAAAATAAAGAGAGTTTAATTCCTTGATGAAGTTGTCTGTCCTTTGTTTTAGAACTTGGGAACATATATTAATGCCACTGTCCAGTTGAGGAGTCAATTTTCTCACCACGTCTCAAGTGAATAAAACGCATTTGATTCCCCACTCATTTTCCAAAGATTCATTCTTTAGGCATCTCTTCCAAATTATATATCCCATTTCACTTTTTTTCTTTAGAGGGCAGGATAACCTAGATTTTTGAGAAGTTGTAATCAGCTGGGAAAGGCCTGTGTTCAATTCCCAAAATAGTCCTATACTGTTACTCTAAATATCCTACCTACATATGTCCTTTTTTGCAGCAGACACTCTAAAAGTGAATAAAATAAGCATTGGAATTCTTTATTAGTATATTATATTGCATTTGGAGTGTTACTAAATGCAATATAATATTGCATTTAGTAACACTCCAAATTAGCTCGAGCCATGTTCTGCATACGTAAATACCACCCAGGCAATGGAGTGTTTTTACATCTTGTCCAGCAAATAGTTGCCGTTTCATGTGCAAGGTGCAGGTTTAGGGATAGCATCTCTCCTTTAGCCATAAGAGCACTGAAATGCTGATACTGTAATCAGAGTATGATTACTTTCTGCAGTGCAGGGAATATTGTTTGTTTGTGACCAGTGTTTTGCATGTGATTATTTTGTGATCTTCTGATGTTGTCTTTACAGAGCCCGCCACATTTCTATATGCCTGCATGTTCCAATGATTAAAGTGAGTATTTCTCTCACTCATCTAATCAATGAAAAGAAAAGTCATCAAGAAATCAATCTGGTGTTCCCAAATATAATAGAAGACCCAGAGGACACAGTGCTCTGCACTGCCTATCAAATATATCATTTTTGATATTATAATTTCCATACAGAACTGATAAAGTACATTTCCAAGTTGTACAGTCTTTCGCTTTATTTTATTTACTTTGACTTCTAATTTTGAACATTGACTTTGGAAAGAAGAATCTAATTCAACAAAATGTAAAAAACACTGGCTAGTACAATACAATATTTATCCGTTGGTAAAATCATTGATAGCTTGTTGTGCAATATGTTTATTTATCATCAATAAAAGCTTGGAAATCCTCTTGGAGAACCCTTTGACCAGCAAACCCAGCTCCAGGAAAGGTCACAAAAGCTTAAAATCAGTTCTTTCACTCAGTGACTTGGAACTGCTGGCCGGTATAGCAGGGCAGGGCTATATTTAATCTATAATATAGCAAGTATACCTTCTAATCTTATCAGTTCAACAGACAGATAAAGTATCATAATAGTGATAATAATTTATTTATTTGGCAAGAGGACGTCTTTGGCAGTGAACGAGAATTCGGGAACCAAGGGTTTTTTTATGACAGAAAAAGAAGTGCTGCATAGGTGAAACAATCTCCAATAACTCCAATAAGTCCAACGTGGAAACAGTACTCCCAACATGTCAGTAACAATAGGCTTTTAACTTTGAGGTAAGCGTGGTGAAGCTTGACATGGGTGTAATGAATTATCTTGAGTAAGAGAGTGTGTGGCAAAACGTATGATAGTACATGAAACCAACATATGGTAGCTTGGTAGTAATGGGTGCGCGTGTAAAGGGGCTAGCCTTTGGATGGCGTTTGTGTGTGTGAGATCGTGTATGTGCTTAAGTGAACTGTCCCTCAGTTAATACCCACATACATCTATACAATTCTGGCACTGTTTTTTTTATAACATTATCTGAATGGATTAAGGATTCATTTAAAATCCTGTAATCACTCTTCAAGCTGATACACATTTTCTGGCCTGTCCTGCCTTAGAAAAACATTTGAAAAAATAAACAATACAACTGTACATAGTAATTCATTTAGAGGCCATGGCTTTAGACACCATCATAGCTCATACCTCCCAGTTCACTTCCCGCTGGCCTCTTCTACCCACTAACAAGTGCAATTCTCTAGCTCATATACTGAGGGGCAAACGGGTAACAAGCATCAGTTCAGAGACCCCTTCACATGGTAACTTCCATTGCAGCAAGCTGTTCCCTTCCCTCCTCTCAGCTCCCGCTAACTTGTCTCATGAATGCTTGTTACATCTACAGACTGTATATAATATGTATGATATACATAGACATATAGGATGGTTAATATATCAGATCCTCATAAATGGTGAGACATCCTTTTTTTAAAGGAGCAGAAAGAAGGAAAACGGGAAGGTGCCATGTAAAGAAACAATTTTCTGGTTTAGAATGCCACACAAATTGAGTCTCTGCACCTTAGAGATAAGGTTAAGGCCATTTCAATACTCATTGTTAAGGACTTGTTAAAACCAAGTTAAAGAACCAATCAGAATGCAAATATACTGGACCGCATTCGTCACACAGCTCACAATATGAGAGGGGGAGAACACACACTCTGCACATGACAGACATGACAGTTAAACATAAAACAATAGGAGGGGAAAAAATGACATCACAGCTCCTGTCACTCAGCAAATCAATGAATCAATCAACCAAAATACTGACAGATACAGGAGTCCATTCATTCATCAATAAAGGCAAGAGAAGACTCCTTTACATCTATCCAATAATCTTCCAATTACAGATAAATCTCCATAATAAGGAAAATGGATATTCATACAAACATCACAGGAGAAAAGGAAAGCCATTAAAAAAAGGGGAATACTGTTGGAGTCAGGAGTAAAGCTGCTCCTGCAATGTGTGCAAAAACCTCTTGCCGTGAAGAGTGATGGCCACTAGATGGCACTATTTCACCATGTCACAAGCCCAACAAGTCAACAGTCTCGATGAGTCTTGACCCACGGTACAGCAATCTCACTCACACGTCTTGATCCCAAGCATGGCGTGGCATTGACGGGGGCAACGTTGGCAGGAAGACACAGGAAGAGCATGGGGACTGCAAGAAAGGCAATGAAGGCGCTCTTAAAAGTCTGAGAACTGCTACGATTCCACCCCATCTGTCACATCTCCCCTAACACTTCCAATCCCTTCATCTCCACTCCAGCCTCTTCAACCTATCCTCTACCTATCCTCTACAGTCAACAACCCAGCCTTGTGTGCAGTATTGTCCTTGGTTTAGAGGTGTGAGGGAATAACCGCTGGCCCGTGGATATCTCTACAGTCCGGAGGTCACAGGGTGACCTTGCTGAGTCTGAGGGAGAGGCTGGCACGCTGCTGGCTGCGGGGGAGTGTGGAGCTACAACGGCTACGCAGCTGGACCGGCCGCCCGGCCGAGCCTCGCACACGCAGCAGGAAGTCAAAGTTGGCGGAGGTGTTCATGGCGTAAAATACGTTGGCGTTGTCAGGAATTATCAGCTCTAAAAAGGAGTAAAGAGAGACAGAGGAGTGGTTTTTTTTATGCATTTGTGTGGAAGGTGGTTTTGTTTCTGGTAAAATACATGAGTCAGACCCACATGGTGTGCTTGTGGAACTGTTTAGTAAAACAGCTGATACTGTAAGTGAATGTGAAATGAAACGAAAGTGATGAATTACAGTAACAATGTTTCAGCAGTTTCAGATTTATGCCAACTATTGCAACAGCCGTCACTTACTGATTTTATAAATTATACAGAATAAAGTAAAGGAGTAAACAAACTATGTTTGAGGTGAAATAACACAGGAGTTTAATAACTTTGACTTATAAACTCCAAATGTAAACCAGTGAGCAGCATTTCATGAAGTTGAGATTAGCATAACAGTGCTTCCCGCAATTAAACACCATCGCCTAAATTGCAATTGGAGTGATTAACCAAGACAGAGATATTAGGACCATACCTCTCTCTTCTGAGATGACCTGGACCAGCTCGTACCCCTCCTCTGGCTCCACCTCCAGGTTGTGCTTGGCCATGGCTCTAGAAACGACTGCAGGAGTTTTGTCTTGACTGGTCAGCTGGTTAAAGAACACGTGTCAGAAAGTGTTAGAAAGTGTTGGCTTTCTATAGGTAAAGAGAAAGGTACACAAGGTACACAATTGCATTATAGAC
>JAODLI010074830.1:0-12802 GCA_027575585.1 Percopsis omiscomaycus | reverse complement strand
AGGGTGGGGCAGCATTGCAGTGTGTGGACGGCTAGAGATTTGGAGCAAAAGTGCACTGAAGAGTGTGTTTAATGGTCATGTGTGTGTGCATGTGTGTGAGTGTCACTTTTGTGTGGAGAAAGAATCCTGCCCTGAGGTTTCATAATCTAGTGGGGACGCCACAATGCATGCAAACACACACACACACACGCACACACACACCCACACACACACACACAATCACCTTACACACAGAGAATCAAGAGTAGATGTATTCATTCCACTCCAGGTTTGTTTTACCAGGTACAGTAAGAAAAGAAGAGCAGGGAAAGCAGTGGCCATTGGCCGGTTGCAGACCTATCTATATTTAGATCTGCACTGTCGCAGCTACAACACGGAGCAGGATTCAAACCCACAGCAAAGTAAGCTTAAGAACGCATCTCACACAGCAAACAAACAGCATACAATTAGTGTGTGTGTGTGTGTCTGTGAGTGTACAGTATGTGCTCATCCAAACTGCTGGAATATATCACAATATAAGAATGGGAACCACCTTCCCTGACACTATGACATCAGCACATTATCCCCTAACCTGGGTCTAACACAATGCTGAGGTAGTCTTCATTGTTATTATCTTATTCATCATTTATTGTCTATGTAGCAGAGGTTCTGGTGCTGCCAACGGGTTTCTGTAAACCTTGGCATTTATTTTATATAAAGGACACATCTTATAGTAATGACCTTAGATAGAAATTTCAATCAGCATTTTAAAGCCATTACAATCTGACGTCACCTGGCGCACACGCCCCTTAGCATTTCCTCCCCACAGGAGCCTAGCATAATTTCCTCATCCATTTAACCAGCAGAAGAATTGGTCTGTGTATACCACTTTTGTACATTTTGAAGCCGTAAATTAGTTACAGTAGCGAGACTAATCTAAGCAAGTTTTCAGTCGTCTGACAGTTAGAAATATGCTTATTGGGGATAGTTAAAGGCATTAAAATGTACTTACACATGCATAAGTCCTCAAGCACGTATCTACAACTGTGTCTCTAGAGCATCAGCTCTATACATTTTTCCATTTTATTGCAAATAATACTACCTACTATATGGGAGACTACACTCAAATTTTCTTGGCCAAAGATGACCAACATATTGATGCTACCAAAATGTAGGAAAATGTAGCAGTAGACTTTGCTTATCTTGATGTAATGGATGTAAACACATCTTAAATCTGTTTACTTCCTCATGTACTTCCTCTTGGAGTTTACTGATACTCTCAGACCGCTAATCTATGCCTATATCTCATCCTCCTTCCTCGTGATAAGACAAGAAGGCTTTTTATGATTAAAAAGACCATTTTCACCTAAATTGCACTAAATTATTATTAAAAAACTGTCCTGCTTAAATGTAACTTGGAGAAGAAAACAATCCTCACTTTTACCACATTTGAATCTATCCATGACATTCCAAACTGCTGAGAATATATGAGCCATAGAAAGAAATCACACCTTATTTCTTGAAACTAGAGACCAATCCGTCTCATCATCAAGCCAGAAGCCAGAATTCCATCAAGCCAGGATACCACAGTCACGGATTCTATAAAAAATAACTCTGTTTAAAAGGAGTTTGACTTACTTGTTTAATGTTAGATCCAGAACAAATCTGGAGCCAAAGGCCTGTAACTGGAAGCTGGTCTGGGAAAGGTGAACAGCCTAGAGAAAATAAAAAGTATATACATTCAAGTAAGTGAGAGTTAGAGTTTTGTTTTACATGACCTTACATTCCAAAAATTCACAGACATCAATTCTTTTGAGGACACATTTAAATACTGTATGATGTGTAATCTTTTAATGTTGGTTATATTTTCACTGCGTGCCACAGACTGAATGAGCTAACTATTTACAATTCCCAATTGACAATTAGGTCATTTAGCTTTTATCCAAAGTGACTTACAGTACACTAGAGTGTGTTCAGCAGCAATTTGGGCTTAGACACCTTGCTGGAGGATGCTTACAGGTTGGATGGGCATGTCAGGGTTCTAACACAAGACCTTTTCGGCTGGGAGTGGGAATTTGGTTGACTACTATCTACAGTAGGCGTGTCTAGACCCCGCTTGATTGACATCTTCCTGACTCTCCTATTTCAGCTTTGTTGAACCTGTTAGCGCGGGACACCACCATTATGATCGGTGCTTTTGAGCCAGATACATGCTGAACTCAGTGAATTTGCAGCAAAGCTCCGCCCAACTTCCACACAAGGAGCGCCCGGATCAGCCAAGATAACTCAAAGCTCCTGTGCGGATCTCCACAGGCTTTAAGAATGCACCAAAACTACTGAAATGAAGTGTCGTTTTTGTAGCATAGCGTAACACATGACATCTCTGAGCATCCTTACCTGACCCTGCGTCCCTTGGTTCCTCGCCCGCGTGTCCAGGTCATGGTAGGTACTCTCAGAGTCCTCGTTAATGTAGTAGACCAACCGAGATGGGTATGTGATCACGTGCTCTACCGCATGGCGTGTTGTGTTGTCTGTGGCAGGTGCTGCAGTTGCCTGTTGCTCCAACAGTGCTGCCGCTGCATCCCTCTCAACCCCGTTCTGAATTCCTTGAGATGCTGCAAGAGAATTCCCATCACACCAAACATAAATGCCTGCCAGGTGCCACATAGGAGGGGCAAGCTCTCAAATGCTCTCTTTGTGATGCACCGGACAGTGGATATTCTGAAGTAAGCGGCGTTCAGCAAGATTTCAATGTTGGTTGTGTGTTACTGGTTACTGTTTGAACATATTTTAACATACTAAGAAATAATATAAAAAAGAATTGTATTCTAGTTAAGCATAGATTCAATTAGAATAGAATAGAATTCAACAGAATAGGACAGGCAACTTAAGACAATAACAGCAAATCAAAATAAGGCACTCAAGTAGGCACTGCAGTGACTTTACATTTAGCTGAAGTAGCCATACTAGCCATACTAGCCATCATACTAAATGCAGTGCACTATTTCTTATAAGCTGCACAAAAGACGCTGTCTTCTGCTGCCCCATGCACCATCACTTTAAGGACTCAGAATATTAAATATTCCTCTCATCATTCTCCTTAGTGACATAACACCACATTGTTCAAATACATCCGCACTTCGGCTTCAGTAGCCTATTATTTAAAAGAGCATAGTGAAGAAAATAATGTAAAATTGTCAGAGATTAAATTAGATGAAATGGATATGGCCAAGATATGCGATGCAATACATACCAATTGACGCTATTGATGGATGAAGCAGAGGCGAAAGGATGCTCACGAGCAAATTTGCCAGAAATATCAAATGCATGATTCATATTTGATATTTGAAATATCTTAATATCAACACATCAACGCAGTAAATAGCTTGCGGCCCATCGTTGCGGGGGAGGTGCCGTGCACGGGGATTTCTTCATGTATCCAGGCACCAGGCTTCTGCAGTGGCGGTTTGGGGGTGGGTGGGGGGGGAATAGAAGGCGGTGGCCAGCTACTCGAAACCAACGAGACTCCTCCTTGACGCGCACGGATGTCCTCCCTCACAGGGCTCGGCGCATGCACAGGAAGTCGGTGTAGGTGATTTCAAAGGCACGGGGTTTTAGGCCATAAAGGAAGGAAGGACTGCTATCACAAAGCAATATGAGATTGAGAAATGACACGCACGCAAAATGTAGTATCTGAAGTCAATTGCCCAATAGAGGGCGATAGGGGGCCGCCCTGCCTGGAAAGGGTTATTTGTCTCTTTCTTGAATGCATTATTTGGTGGGCATAGCCTTTTGGATGTGTAAACTCTTTGTTACATTTGTAAAAACATTATTACTGAATGTTTTAAATAGCCTACTACATTATTTTACTCTATGGTATATGGTAACCTATGGTATAGAATAATTTAGCCTATATTATACTCATAAAGTATCACACAATCCCATATGGGATGGGCCATATGGGCATGAGGGGCATGACACGTAAAAGCATTAATTTATTCAGTAATAATAAAAAAGAAAAACTATGTAGCCCTATGCTTAATTAGCTATACGTTACCTGGCTAACATCCACAGGAAACATTTAAAACAATATGTTAGAATAGAAACCAAGTTGCTACCCTTGTTAATAGGCTATATAGAACTACTGAACCAGGGACGCGAGAATTGGGGTTGATGCAGCACCCCCTACTTTTGACGGGCTGCAACTGTAATGCAAAGCAATTTATTTAAATACTTAAAAAAATAAACCTTGAGAGTAGCATTTTTTTGTCATAAGAAGTCGTCTATAAAACATGTTGTTTTATACATGTTTATCAAAACGCGTTTATAAAAATCTACTTATTTTATTATTTTAACAATGTTTTGATTTCCTTTTCAAAAGAGGGTTAGTCTATAATTTCTCTTCTGGGGATGATGCATGCACAAACGCAAGTCCAACGTCAGTGTTCTGCCGTCTGCTTAAAGTCTAGTCAAATGTCTTATATTTTCTACCGCCCAACATCATACAAAATTTAATTTAGAACAGTGATTAAATAGCGATCAACATATAAAACTGAGCTTAAGCAGCTACCATCTCTGAATGGTTTGATGTTAGTTCCCCGATATGGTAGACTCCTATAGGCTACGGTTGCCAGTCAAAGTTGTGGGTTATTCAGGGATATAGGCCTACTGTAGCCACACGATTACGACTGTAGACAAAGAGTCCATTTATAGCGAACAAGGTGCTAAAAGATTGATGATGTTCAGGACGTTGTGTAGCCAAGATGTATTTTAGCATTAGGCCTAGACCTACGCTGTAAGTAATGAGTGCTGCTTTTTTGTCGGGAAAGCGACTATTTACTGAGTTTTTCCTCAAAAATTAGCCCACAAGCCTACACCTGAACTACACCTTGGAACTAACCAATTATGCGTTCATTAACAAAGCATCAAATGGTGTCCCCACTCCAAATGTATAGGTTCTATTTCAGTTTTAGTGTTTAACATTAACATTCAAATCCGTTATTTTTTTAGTGTAACATAGGCTATGTTATACTAGCCTACATATTTAACTGAGGGCAGGGCCACCACAAGCAAATGCAAGAGAGAGATAAGTCTAACTTTAAATCAGCGCTGGTGCTTAAATCAATGCCACACAAACTGGATGAAAGAACGTTGAGTTACCCTCGTTCCGTTTGCCAAACATGACGCGTCAGCCAGGCGTGCCCTCAGCATAAACACCCAACGTAGGCTACCCGACAAAGTTTGGATTCAGTTGGGGAATGATACATAAGAAGTAGGAGTTCTCCACAGTGTGCCCTAACTACTTAGGCAACAACTAAACCGAGGAGAATATGCTACATACATGAAATCAGCACATTTATAAAGTGGAGTTGTCTGAATGCCACAGGGCGATATAACGGTAAGGGATGCGAGCTCTCGTTCCTTTTTGTAGTTTGACATATAAATTCAAGTGTCATTCGTGCATGTAATGACCGTTTACATACTGCTTTTATGGCTACAACTGCAGATAAATAGTTGTTTTATAGGCAGCACATTTCCACAAATTTAACAAGTCTGCTTTCTTCAAATAGGCCTGGCAACGATTGCTTTCCCCAGTGGATAGTCCAGTTAACCCTTGAGACTATAGGCAGAAAAATATTGGTAAACACTTTTTAGTTTTTCTTTTCTTTCTTTCTTTTTGTTAAAACGTGAAAAACATCTTTCTATAACAATAAACTTTTCACGTTATAACGTAGCCTACGTTATTTGTGATCTAGTTATGTATGCGTGATCTATATAATCCGTTTTTTCTAGCGTGTCAGAAATACGCTGCTGTACACATAGGCTACTTTTGGTTGACAACCAAAACTGTCCGTGCTGTGTGTGTGTCTGTTTCAGAGCTCAGACACACCTAGACAGCCTACTCAAACTTTTGGGAGAACAGGACAGCTTGCAGTCACAACAATTGTGAGTTCTGAACCTTTCTTATTGTCTGATTAGAGAATTCTTGACTGTGAATGAAGATAAACTAAGGAATCCACCTTATTTCTACATTTTCTATCTCAACAGGCAACCGACAATAGTCAGGTCCTCGTAAACATGAATGACTCTTGGGATTACTACAGATACAACTACAGCTACGAATATGAAGAGTATGGCGACTTTGAAGAAGTCAAAGGGGACTACCGTCAACGAGAGACTCTGCACATCATTTCAGTAGTGATCTATTGCATTTCTTTCGTGCTTGGTCTGCTTGGAAATGGAATTGTCATCTGGGTGACAGCATGCAAAAGCACAAAGACTGTCAACAGTATTTGGTTGCTTAATCTGGCGATGGCAGACTTTATTTTTGTGCTTTCTCTACCCTTCTCTATAGATTATGTCCTTCGTGACTTCCACTGGAATTTTGGTGTAGTAATGTGTAAACTTAACTCATTTGTGTCTGTGATGAACATGTATGCCAGTGTGCTCTTTCTCACTGTACTAAGCATAGACAGGTATGTATCGCTTGTCCATCTCAGCTGGTCAAAGAGGTGCCGTACAGTACGGAGAGCCTGGATGATGTGTGGCTGTATATGGGGTTTGGCTGCAATCCTGAGCTGTCCTACTCTGGTCTTTCGTGACACCGCTCGCGAACATGACCGCGTGGTGTGCTTTAACAACTTCCATACTAAGGGGGGACACTCCGCGGCTGTACGACACATTATAATGGCATCCATTCGAACCACTGTGGGTTTCCTTGTACCTTTTAGTGCCATTAGTGTGACTGGTATTCTCTTGACAGTCAAAGTGAATCAGTCAAAGGGTTCTGTTCGCCTGTCTAGCTTCTCCAAAACAGTTTCGGCTCTCATTCTGGCTTTCTTTTTATGCTGGGCCCCCTTCAATATATTTAGCTTGATGGAATTGTCCATGCATTCCTCAGTGCACCTGCATCAAGTTCTGAAAACAGGCTTCCCTCTTGCCACTAGTTTAGCTTTCTTTAACAGTTGTGTTAATCCTGTGCTCTACATGCTCTTGGGCAAAAAGTTTCGTCGCATCGTCAAGCGCGCCTGCCTGGAATTGACAAAGAGTTCATTGAGGGAACTCAACCATTCCATGACTGCAACTGAGACCATGTCCTCACCAGAGGGTGCAATCACAATCAAGGTCCAACAAGAGGGTCCGACAGAGGAACCTCAAGGTGGTCTGACAGAGGAGACAATAGCATCATCATCTCTATGACTGCCATTGCCTCTAATGCTAACTAAAAAAAATTAATCCTTTTGAGCAACGATTTAATGCAGATTATAGACACTTTATCATAGCTGTTCCATAGCAGTGTTAAACCTTTTCTAGTTGTTACATGGTTGCATGTAAAATGTACATGAAAAGTAGGTTTACATGCACACTCATAATATAATAGTGTTGCATGTTAACATATATGTTGGCTTTGTTGGTTCCTTGGGTGAAATGGAGTGAGAAACAACTCGTTGCCATCTTGTATTAAAGCCAAAGTCAAAGAGAGTGGAAAGGATGCAGGTATTTCAAAATACCCCACAAGGAGGGTAGCATAAGAGGATGTAATTCAAGTATGGTGTAACTAAGAAAGAACCAAATACATAAAAGTATGCCTGAGTCACTGGATTTCATAGCAACAGAACCACAACAAATATATAGCCTACCATATACGGTACATTATTGTTTGTTGTAATTTCATATTAAATAACATCCACATTGTATTTCTAATTAACTTGATTCAGTATTGTAATCTCCCAATAGTTATCTCTACAGACTGCTAGTGTCTTATTTATGTATGTCTGTGTATAGAAGATTTTATAGTACAGATGGAATTTTCTCATACTTGGGAATATTCAAATATATTTTAAATATGCTATATATATATATATATATATATATATATGAATAAATTTGCTCTTTTGAGTAATTCAATGTTTGTTGTATAGATTGATTGTCTTAAATGAAATGCATTTGGAGTTGGCGACTTCAACATTGAAAAGGTTTAGTCTTTACATGGTAACCTAGGTAATTATAGTGCTATAGTTACTTTACTTATTACCTGTAGAAAGTAATTTGTTACACTACTCATTGCTTTATTTTTGTGTTACTCCACAACATTGCCTGAGATACACTGTAATTGCCAGTAAACTATATAACTTTTTATGCTCTTCAATAAAATAATACTACAAAGCCAACAGCAAAGTTGGAAAAAAACAGCCCAAAGAGCACTTCACAGAAATATGTTGCAAGTAACTACATAATTGTTTGATTAGTAACTGTAATGTGATTACTGAATTTAGGAACAGTAATGTGTTACATTAATGAGTTACAGACAAATCTAACGTGATAACAGTAATGCGTTACTTTGTAATGCATTACCCCCAACACTGATAATGCACAGGCCTAGGAAGTATATACTGAAGCTTTAGATTTTCCCAGATGTGTTTCCTCTCTATAGTCGGCAAATTGTAGAGGCAAAAACATCAGGAAGGGTTACCACTAGGAATTAGCTTGTTACATTCCAAAAGTAAAGATAACTGTGTTCAAAAGCTCCCATAGACGCTGCTAATGACAGGAATTATAGCCCACGAACGTAGCAATCAACAGTTGACGCATACATCATGTAGTTCATTCTTTTTGTCTAGACAGTGATGGCCAGTAAAAAAAAAAACACAAAAAAACCCACAAAAACACAAAGAATTATTGTACATCTGAGGTTCTTAAACTGGAACGCGGCACTAACGCTTTTAAAAATAGAGGGCAGTTCAAATTGTATTGGGAAATACTGTAGTAGGCTAGACTTAGTGTGCCACAACTCACTCAGACTTTGACAAAGATAATTTTTTTCTTTTATTGCGCTCATTGGGAATAATCTTTGGTCCCCTAAACAGGAAAGCCCTTACCCTTTGAAAAAACAAACAAACTAAACACAGATTTGGGCGTCACCCGACAGTGAGTAATCAATCGAGAAGTAGACTAGTTTAAACCGGAAACACATTGCAGGTTCGAGTCTCCATACTTCCTACACAGCAAAGACTAATTTCTGGGAGGTAGCAATACTCTCTCTCTCTCTTGCCCTCTCGCCCTTGCTCTGAAAAAATCGATTTCCGGGATATTGTATATAGGGTAATTTATATTGTATATATAAATGACCTAATTGTAATAATATATTGCACAGATTAATGCATTGTTCCAGTTTATATGTACCTTATCATGTCTTATAATTCAGAATATACAGTATGATTAACTATAAGTTGCAAGTGATGTCATGATATATATATTTATATATATTATTTTTTTCTTCATATTCCTAGAAATGTAATTTACTAACAAATGTAAAAACTATGTTGAACTCTATTGTATTTATTCTGCCTTGTAGCCACCCTGAGTAGACCTAGAGGTCATCAGGTAGAGCAAGGCAGTACATCGTCATGGTTACGGGCTCCATCACAGAGGCTACACACTAAAATACATCGGCACTCACAAAACCAGCAGATCTTTTTCTTTAGCTAAAAAGGGACTTTTCTCTGATTCACTCATATGGAGCAGGGACCACAAACTGCTAGCAATGGAGTTTATATGTGTGATGGCATAACTGCTGCAACCCATGCTGCCTGCTAGACAGCCATATCTGAACCCGTTTACCAAATTGTTCTAAACCATACATACATTTCATCCAAACACAATATCATTGAATTCTAACTTCTGGTCTTAATTTATGAGGCTATTACATTATAATTGGTGCATATGCTCAGTTAAGAAGACGTGTCAGTGTTTGCTATGTTTGGAATTACTGTTTATTTGTTGTTTTTAATTACTGGCTAAATGTGCAAGGTAAAGCGAAAAGCGGTGCCCCCTTTCAAGAACTTCAGTCATTACTTTTCATTGAGCATGACTGCATGGTTGAACACCGACAGACGCCAGGTTTTAATGTGTCTATGCAGGCTGCTGTGTCCAATTTAGATTTTAATTCTTATATAAGGCCCAATGATGTCCTTTTCTGCTTACTTAATGGTACATTCAAATTGATCCCAATGGCTCACATTAAACTAGATGAGCTCACATTGGCTCACATTGAGTCTAGATGTATTATAAATAATAAAATGTGCTTATATTTGTCAATTTTTATGTTATTATTGGGTATTGACCATTTTCTTTTGGGGGGTCCGTGGACTAAAATCATGGCCAATGAATCTTTGGCAATGACCAGATTGAAGGTGGTGTATCGTGCCGAAATCGTTCCCTCGCCGAAATTGTTCCTTTGCCGCACGTAGGCAGTTTCCTCTAGATGTACATACTAAGCCAGAATTGCCTCAGAGTGACACCTTAATAAGGCAAAGAAAACAAAGGTAAAGACAAATAAGGCACCAATGTACATTACTCTATATAAAGTTGTAGGCAATGGAACATTTTCGGCAGGACACCGGTACCTAATCCGTGACGCAGCAAAAAGATAGACAGTACGCAATCTGCGCAGATGGCACATACACAAAGAAGCCGAGAGAGAAATTAACGTTTGCTAAATATTGAGGTAAGTGGTCTTTCTGCAACGTGGTTTGAATAAATAGCCACTAGCGTTAAAAATCGTCTGCTATGCCAGATGTTAAATTAGTTTTTAGCAAAGATAAAATTGTGTTGACTTTTGTTTGTTTACTCAAATGGTATCACGTACAGTATTCTGTAGTCGCAAGATTTTATGAACTTGGGACCCGCGTATTGGGTTACAACACATAAACTATATGTCACGTTGTAACTTAAACTGATCCATCGAGCCTAGCTATCTGGCTAGTGTGCTTAGAATGATTTGTCATAATTTTATTCGCACGAATATTTTTATTACGTTGTGCTTCTTTTGCAGCATGTTGCGTGTACCTGTAGTGAGCCGGTCAGAAGGACTTACAGGAGCAAGGGATGGTCTGCTACCACTAGTAATGGTATAATATTTAGATTGAATGTTACTTTCATGTTGTGGCTTTTATGCAGAATTTAGGTTTTGGTATCAACCAATAAATGCTCCAAGGATCATGAGCCCTGATGCTTTGTTTGTTCACACAGAATTGGCAGTGAGGACAGTGCCAGGCTGTTGCTGAAAGGGGGGGAATCAGATCCTCCCCAATTTAGTACAAATATCAAGAAGCTATTAATGTTACAATGCAACAGCAATGATTTATTCTAATATATGATGGCATTAGACTAATTAACGATACAAGTTGCAACATCTCTAACATATTGGAGGTGTTTGTTGATGGGGGGCCAGTCATGGTTGAGGCAGGAACCACTGTGTTGCAGGTAATACTAGGTTTTTCCTCCGGTCATAGGCATGTGAAAATGTAGGGATGCTTTTACCTCTGTAGCTTTGCCAGAGATAGCAGGTGTAGAATTACAGCATCCCTTTTAAGAGAGACCAATAAATCTGAGGGAGTGTTGCGACTGCAATGCCTGACTTTTCATTGAAACATTGTGTCTCTGCTTTAGCTGGCTTCACAATGAATTGCTAGTAGCTCTATTGGGTCAGGAGGTGGAGCTTAGCTGAACATATGATCATCTTGGAGAAATTGAAATGGTTCTTGAGGAAATTGCAAACAGAGCTCACCCTTCTCCCAGGTAATTGTTTCATCTCATTTATAAATTAGATTGTGTTCTTGCAATGTATATCCATTAGTGTCTATTGTGCACTGTTTTTATTTGCCCTCTGGGAAAGGAATCAAGGCTGAAGTTTCATCACTAAAGTGAAGTATCTCTCTGGCAGGTCTTGGCCAAATCAAAACATCCTGTTGTGGTTGGAAGTGGTGCCCTGCAGAGGGAAAATGGGGAGATATAATGGCTGTTGTGTCCACAATTACACAGGAGTCAGGAGGCAGCAGTGGAGTGGAAGAAAGCTGGAGGATTCTCATCGTCCTCCACAGGTCATTGTCTTTGAAAAAGAGATTGAAAGCTTCTGGCGACAGTATATATTTTTTCAGCCATACAGCCTGTAGGTTTTGCCTGCACAGGTTTGCCAGTCAAGTGGCTGCACTCTATCTTGGTTACAAGCCAGGTCTTGAAGCCATCGGGACCCACCTAAAGTTCTGTTCCTTGTAGGCGCTGATGCTGGCTGTGTCACTTGCCAAGACCTCTCGAAGTAATGCCGAGTCATTTATCAAGGTGAGCCGTTTCAGAGCATACACACCTATTGCTATGCTCTTTGAAAAATAACTTCTACAAGGCCGTTGAGTGAGTCATTCTAGTGACTGGAACACCTGTCTGTTACGGTTAATTTATGCAATAGCTCTGTTTGACGATTGCCTATGGTCACCATGGGGATGTTGGCGCACTAATGGCTGACATCATGCTTTCTGCAGCTGCATACACAGAGGAATGTAGCACCTACGTGAACACTGAGGGCCGTGCCCAGCGGACTAGAGTGGCTGTATCTTCTCCAGGCATGGCCAGGGAGGACTGATAGATCATCAAGGCTTTATCTGAGGTAAACAGACAAACCGTTAACTCACATTCGTTATGTTCAGCAAAATGACTTGGAAAATCTGTACATTTATTCTTCCTTCTCTTTCCAGCTGGCTGGAGTGACTCTATGACAACCTTAATGGAGTGCGCAATAGACTGGCAGAGGTTTGCTCCAATCTAGTGCTACATGATGATATTGGGGAACTATTTTAAACAAGCTATTAAATTGTCTAAGGTCAGATATAAAGATAATAGATTGTAAAGATAATAGTAATCTGCTCCCCATACTGAGAAAAAAGAACCAAGAAAAGATAGCCAATGTTTTTTTTCTTTTTAAAGGGAGGAAAGGAAATAGCTGGGAAGGGGTCGGGGGGGGGGGGGGGGGGGGGTTTTTATAAATTAT
>JAODLI010074829.1:0-12802 GCA_027575585.1 Percopsis omiscomaycus | reverse complement strand
ACGTTTTCAGCCAGTAGGAGGAGGATATGAAGATTACGCTGTCGGCGCCGATGCTGAAGGGTATTCATTATTGGAAGTGATCGAAATTTAATTTGTATGAATGCAAGTAACGTTAATTCCTTGAGATGCAGATATGCGGGTAATAATTGCGCTCAAATGTTACGTTCGTCATTTCCGGTTGGTACACAACTTGTATAGTATGCGAAATTCGTCTAATTTCACACACTATACAAGTAAGTACATATTGTGCTAAGTGTACTACGTCGCAGTGTACTCAAGGAAGTGCGCCATTTGAGACGCAGCGTGGGAATATGCAAAAGAAGATGTTTGGCAAATAAACATCAGGCAGTGTGTCTTTCACACACCATGTATAAAAGGAATGAAAATCATAGTCTACAGTAATTTCTACTGAAAGCATGTATTCAAATGTGCTGTGTGCACCTTGGTTTTTCAATTGAATTTTGTTCCCTAATTTGTTCATTGAGTGTGACTGAAATGTTTTTAAAATGATGGTTAGACTACTTTGCTATCCAACAAGACTTTTTAAAAGTAATTTAATTGTGAATTTGTGAAATACTATTGATGTCTTTCGGCTTTCAGGACTATATTTAGATGACTTGGATGAATACACTATACAAAAAGAAATCACTCACCCGGTATAGACGTGCCCAGTGCCACGAAGACGACAGCCGTCACTGAATCCTTGAGGCCCACCGTGCAGCCAAAGTGTGAAGCCAGGTCGCCTGTGACGGCAGTGAGTACGCCTATGAGCGAGATGGAGACAAAGAAGCAGGCCCAACCATTCCAGTACTCAGTGGGCGGGACGAAGGCAAACAGAACCTTCCAGAAGATAGTCAGGAAGTGCATGATATAATCGAAGCACGAGGGCAGGTGCTCTTCACGGCTTTCCTCCTCGTCATCATCACCTGGAGATCCCGAGATAGATAGATACTGAAGATAGATACAATGTGTTTATGTGTCACTGTATGCAAAATGTGTGTGTGCACGTGTTAGCTACCTGCACTCACGGTTACAGCGTTGACAAACTGTTCTCTCCAACTGCTGCTTCCGACCACCAGAGCCAGGTTTGTCTTCTTAATCAACTTATCTACCGTGCTCTACACACACACACACACACGCAAATATTCACACAAGATAGAACCAGGAAACTGACAAGAATAAAGAAAATATAAACACTCATGTCATCTATCCAAAATCCTACTGTAATTTCAGGATCTGCATTTACTCTAAGAGACTAAATGAGTCTAAATGAGACTACATTTAGCCTGCTAAAAGTCATTAATACACTGCTGTGAAACTTTATTTCATTGTCACTGTTTGAATGTAGGAACAACATTCAAGGAGGCAGCTAAGCAAGAAGATAGAATATTATAATATGCTGATGTAAGACAGCTAAAAGGGGCTTGAGGATACAGCACCAATATCATCATGTTTCACTCAGAAAATCTGTGTCAAGGGAAGGTTTACCACTGAATAAGTAAGCAAGTGATAGAAATTTACACCGCACTTTATTTATTTATGTAAATTGGAATTTCAGAGCAATGCAATAATCAGTTTGACTTGAAAAAAAAGATTTTTATATTTTGTATTCAAGAAAACATGCTTTACCAGCTAGAATACAAGCAGTAACCTTTACTGTCTGAATATTCATGCAATGATTTTTTTATCTGTGATAGTCAGTGTATGAATCCAAAAAATTTAAGGGGGGGGGGGCTTCTTAATAAAGTATTTTAAGGGAAGAGAAAGGCATATGTAAGAGAAAATAATTGACAAATGCAGAGAAAACAGAAGATTGATAACCTTGTTAGTCCACCAAAAGAGTTCATCGACTGCTTTCTACACACACACCACACATACACATAAAAAAAAAAAATGAAAATCCACGTGAAACACAATATGAATGTTGACAATTTTACATGACAAAATACAGTAAATGCCACATGCCACACATGTATACATTAGTAATATTACATATGAGCATGTACACACAATGACTATGAATAATGTATGTCTTATGTTCAATCATACAAAAACACATGACACATGAAATGTCATGTGAGACAAAATGCTAGATTCCCATAATACGAGTACTGCATATGCTCATGAGAATTTGTTGTGTGTAAGTCGTTTGGCCTAGTGAAGGACCTCAGTACTTAAATATATTGAAGTTTAACATTTTACAAATAAACATAAATCTAATTAGAGGTCCTATTACACATGATACAAAACTGATATTTTTTTTATTTTAGACCATTTTAAATCCTATTTGCATCATAAGCTGCTGTTTGTTATTTTGCAGAGCACACTTGATTTCATGTCATTTATTTTCATACATTATAATTAATTCTGATAAAAGACTCAGGTATTGATCACTGGTTTCTATTGTTAGAAGGAAGTTGTTGGCATTTTTTATTTATTTTTTTGCCTGGGTGTAACAATTTACAGGGGCTTCAATGTGACTACGGCTCCTACCATAGGTCAATAGCTCAACAAATAACCAACTCTAGGCACATTTAAGCATAACACACCTACCTTGAACTCGTAGGATTCTTCTATGACCACCTCCAGTTGTGTGTGTTCACCCAGACTGGGACAGCCCATCTTTGCAACCTCCTCTTCTGCCACCACCAATGGCGTGTTCTCATTGGAATCTCCTAGGAGACCAATGAGATGGACAGGTCAGCAGGTCAATGGGCTTTGTTTAGCTGAGCACAGCTAGGTCATTTGCTATACAATACTCCAACATCAAACCCATTAAGTTTGACCAAAGGTGAATTTGTGCTGGATGGTAATTCAAAGCTACCAAGATTGTTTTGATCAGTTTTTCTACCAAGTAAAAACCCCATATGCCATACAGGGATGTTTCAGCTGCTTTCCCTCTCTTGGTCCATATTTCATTATATACAGGAAGTGACAGTTATTAATTAGGATAATTGGCATTAGTGTGGATCCAGACTAATTCAAGAGCACATGTCTCTGATGTTTTGTATGTAATTGCAGAGTGTGAAATTTGTCCCTTGTCTGTCAAAGTCAACCTAAACCCAGGGAGCCGGGTGACTTCAGACCAGTTCCCCTGACATCCCACATTATGAAGACCTTTGAACGGCTGCTGCTCCATCTCCTCAGACCCCAGGTCCACCACGCACAGGATCCACTGCAGTTTGGATACCAGGAGAAGGTGGGCGTGGAGGATGCCATCCTCTCTCTGCTACAGAGGACTTACTCTCATCTGGACAAGGAGAGCGGTGCTGTGAGAATCATGTTTTTTTTATTTTTCCAGAGCCTTCAACACCATCCGGCCCCTCCTGCTGAGAGACAAGCTGACAGAGATGAGGGTGGACTCTGGTGAGATGGATTCCAGACTACCTCACAAAGAGACCACAGTATGTCAGATTGAAGGACTGCACGTCGGATACTGTGGTCAGCAGCACCGGAGCACCACAGGGGACCGTGCTCTCTCCTGTCCTCTTCACCTTGTACACATCCGACTTACAGTACAACTCTGGGCTCTGCCACATGCAGAAATACTCAGATGACTGTATCAAGGATGGATGGGAGGGGGAGTACAGGAGCCTGGTTGAGGACTTTGTGAGGTGGTACAGGTCCAACCATCTGCAGCTGAACACCTCCAAGACCAAGGAGATGGTGGTGGAAGGAAGAAACCACATCTCCAACCTGTGTCCATCGAGGGAGTCGATGTGGAGGTGGTCAGGACCTACATATACCTGGGGTTGCAGCTGGATGACAGGTTGGACTGAACAGCAAACATAGACTCTGTCGCAGGAAAGGACAGAGCCGTCTGGACTTCCTAAGAAGACTGGGGTCCTTCAACATCTGCAAAAACTGCTGCAGATGTCTGTGGTGGCCAGCGTCCTCTTCTACGCTGTGGTTTGCTGGGGAGGAAGTAGCAAGAAGAGGGACACCGCTCGACTGGACAGACTGGTGAGGAGAGCTGGCTCAGTGGTGGGCACAGAGCTGGACTCTCTGGTGACAGTGGCAGAGAGAAGGACCCTGGACAACTGCTGTCCATACTGGACAACGGCCACCACCCTCTGCACAACATCTTCATCAGGCAGAGGAGTGTGTTTAGTGGCAGACTGCTGTCTCAATCCTGCTCCAAAAATGGACTCAAGAACTCTTTTGTCCCCCTGGTCATCAGACTGTACAACAGCTCTCAGTGATGGCAGGAGGCACAATAGACAATGGACAAATCTGCCCCTCTCTGCACCACTTCCTGGACATATATAGTTCTCTAATATTTTTATAAAACATTTTTGTTTTACACTTATATTTTGTTAACTTTATATTTTTTTATATAGTTTTCTTTCTGTATATACATTTTTATTTCTACAGTTACTTTCTACTTGTATAGTTTATGTATAGATGTTTAGCACGGGTTCCATATTTATTCTCTATGCAAATGTTAAATTCCCCTGCACATTTATTAACTTTTAGAATTTAACTCTTCTGCACATTTTTCACTCCTCTGTACATATTTAAATCCTCTGCAAATGTTTAACTTTGCTACAAATGTTTAATTTCTCTTTTCATATCAGTCTATCCATCTAAACTGATAGAGACAAATTTCAATGATTGTTCAATGTTTGTTGAGCAAAAACCTACAAAAAAACCTACAATGTATTTTCTAATCCATTTCCAAAAGCAGTGTGCTTTGCTGTCACAAATTAGGAACTTTCCCTTCAACTCATGTGATTTAGAAGGATTACAGTGGCTTTTATAGAAACTGTGCGGCTTGTCAAACTATATTTTGACAGTAAGCAAGACTTTTTAGCTTCTTAGACACTGCAGTCAATAACTGAAACAACACTTGGACGAAGTTTGCCTTATTGTTATTTGTGTTATCATGCAATAGTTAGGTCCAACCAGGCAATGTAATTGTGTAACGTGAAACATGTGGTGTAATGTCTTATAACATGAATGGAATAATACCACTATTTTAGTTGTCGTATCACTCCACCCTACGTGCGACCCAGGTAACAGCAATGGTCCGTCTAGTCTACACGAATGCATCGATTATCTATTATCTTCAGAGAAACAAAAACTGAAAAAATGATGGAAGAAGTTTAGAACTATAGCTAATCTAGCCTAACTACTGAAGATAAACTATCTTCTATACAAGCAACATTTGACATGTTACTCATAGAATGTAACATGGTTTTTTGGTTTTGCAACTTGCTGTCTATTCCACTTAAATTTGAACTACTTTTTTTTGGTTAAAGAAATTACCTGTTATTTGTAACACACTCCCATCTAATGTTCTGTGGCTTATCTATAGTTTGTGAATTGCTTGACTTTTACACCTGGTCAAGTTCCTGATTTGGCTAGCTTCAAGCCTGCTAGCTCCCAGCCCAGTCAAGTTCCTGAGAGTTGGCTATAATAAAAACCCACTGTGTTTCTGGCCAATCTCCAGCAGAATGGGCTCCCCCAGCTCGATGGTAAAGGTCTTGTTCTTCTCGTACTCCTCGTCATCAATAATCTTCACCTCAATGATCTTCCTGCGAGAGAGAGAGAGAGAGAGAGAGAGAGAGTTTAAGACAGCACGGTGAACTATTTCAGTTTGAATATACTGTATGCAGAGAGAAGGCATTATCTTTACTGAACTGTATCTTTACTGAATAGTATCTGAATAGTATAAAAGACGGTCAGTTGGCGGGAGGAAGAGCAAAAGAAGGAGAGTAACCCAGACAACACAGACAGAGTTGGTCAGTAACACAGACAGAGTTGGTTAACAATTGGTCAGTAATTTTTTACATTCTGGTATGCTGGTAGCTGAATATTTGATCCCTAAAAATTTAACATTTTGCATCAATTACTGACGAATTGTTTAGTAATACTCAGTTATAACTGCAACATTTACTAATTATTTATTAATAACTGTAAAAGTATTATTTTATTCACAGATAACTGCAACTTGTTACCATTATTATACCATTTCATTACTGACTTGTTACCCCAATAATTAGTCTACTGATGTATGTAGTAAGAACTAGGATACTTTATGAATAATTACAACTTGTTACCATTGCTTTACCATTTTATTACTGACTTGTTACCCCTAAAATGTCTGTCTGTACTTAGTAACAATTAGCCATTAATTTATTATTAATTACAACTTGTTACCACAGTATTACCATTTCATTACCCTATAATTACCGATCTGTAAAGTAAAGTGCTACCAAACGAACTACTAGTTTCTACTGTTTCTAGTGCTCTTCCAAAAGAATACAAAATTGCATACCCTGTGCTTCAAATCCCACCTGTCCTAAATCTGACTAGGATTGTATCATCATATAATAAAGCTTTCACACACATGCGCAAACACAGGCACACACAAACTGCTTTGTTCAGCTATTGTCTTGTGCACCGAGACACACACACCATTATTAGAGGTAGTTCCTCAGAGGTAAGAATAGGGCGAGCGATGTGGAGTGGGAGAGAGAAAGAGAAAGAGAGAGAGATGGAGTGAGAGAACAATAGAACTCCTGAGGATAGAAGAGCAATATTAAACTTAATCGTGTTATGAAGCACATTGTGAAGCACACACATCATCAGATTTATCATAACTGAACAACATAAAATACAAATTCTGGTTCAAATTGAAACACACACATACACACAACACACACACACACACAAGTGGACTCAAGTTAAGGGGAGTAATATGATGGGTGGATGGATGGATGGGTGGAGAGATAGGTGGATAGATGTATGCATTGAAGGAAAATTATAAAGGAGAAGAAATACGACAGAAAAATTTGTTTGAGTAGATAACAAAGGAGATAACAGAAAGAGGAGATAGCATCTCACACTTTCAGAGGATACAGGGAATGTATGGTGGGTATGGAAACAAATAGAGAAATCAAGATATCAAGTAACATTCACACATAGGGGCCGGTTTCACAGACAAGGCTTCTTTAAATTTAGAAACAGGCCTTAAGCTGAATTAGTTGAAAGAACTTGTAAGTAGCTTTCATAAACATGACTAATATTTAGCTTAGCTACTCCAAGACTACAGAGTCCAGGGGCCCTACTGTATTTTACACCCAGCACAATGCAGCGCCAAGTTTCAGACCGATGCAGCTGTCACATTCTCATCAAATGCCCACATTGTCTAACATTGGGCTTCTTCGTCTTAAAATGAGGTGTGGTCAGGCAATTGACCAACCAAAACCTGGTTTAAAGTCAATGGTGCAGTATTTCACTGTTATTTTATGTGGGCATTGTCAAGATAGTAGGCTAATAGCGCCTACATAGGTGGGTGCACAATGCACTTACACATAGCAGCGAAGAAACATGCAAAAGATTAAAAATAAAAATATTCCAATGTGAAAGATTATTATTGTGTACATCAAGATATATTATCCTGCTGGAATCCTGCTGTTGCCGAAGATTGGGGTGCTCGCGCTCTTTCACTTCACACACGAGCAGATCAATTTAAACTGCAGCGAAATGTTCTTCCTTACTACTTGGGGCGGGATAGTCTAGTGGTCTAGGTGTTTAAAATAGTTTAAAATTAATCCTAGTTAAATCTAAATCTTTGATAATCACAGTGTGTCTGATTTCTTCATATATTTCTAATATTAATGTCACGATCGGCGCGCACAGGCCCGTGCGCGCTCCGTGTCTTCCTTCCCCGCGCCGCACCTGTGAGGGATTAGCCCACGCAGGTGCGCCTCCTTTGTTTTGATCAATGGACTATTTAGTTTTCACCAGCTGTTGGTCATTGTTTTGCTTTCAAGCTCACAGTGGTGGCTCCAGAAAATTTTGATTGGGGGGGCAATGAGGTCATTTCAAGAGGGGTCTAATTTCCGTCTGCTTTAAAAAAAAATTGAGGTATGACAAAGCGATCCATCTTTAGCTTCAAGCTAACTGTAGTGCGTAGCAGCTCTAGTGGGCTCACGGCAGCGCCTTGAACGCAATGACACAAGGCGCAGCGACGTTCATGGGGCGTCGCAGTGATTCTTATGTTTATATTTTTTTACATGTCGAATAAATTATTAGTTATTATTCTTCTGCATAGTTTGAAGACAAACATTTTCAAATCTTTATCGCGGATATATATATATATATATATATTTTAATCAGGAAGGGGATGGGGGGTCAAGGCGTTTTTTGGGAGACCCCCCCTGGCGCCACCGGTGCCACCAACCCATCCATAATGGAATACACAAGCAATGAAGCGGAATAAATCAGAACTGAGCAACTCTAATGTGATACGGTGCTGGCTCTTGGCTTGCAATTAATTCAAATATGTAAGCCGTACACAATTTAAAAAAATTAAATAAATAACACCTTGTTTGTGGGGTGCCAGCATATAAATTGCCAATAACCTCCCCCCCACTGAGGTGTGCGGGCAGGATGTCCACATAATTTGTTTTCCTACTTTCTAGCAGTTTCTCCTGCCGCCGTTTGGCTAGTCATGATATTCTCCAGGTCGGTGAATCAAGCCTACAGTATAAGCAGTCAAACGCAACACCTCCAGTGCACTTGAATGTCTAAATGAAGTGACTTATTAAATAATAATACATTTTTAACATTACACAGGATTCTGGTTTTCAACACCCCAAACCAAACCAACATGCTACAGTAGGCAAATTTATGTAGACACAAGATGAATATATGACCTATTCAACGGACAACCGGCTCTGTGCTTCCCCATGCAGGTTGGCCCTCTTGTGGTACCACACAGTAGTCCAGCCCTTCTTTGCACTTGACGGCACAGACACACAGAGCAGTCTAATGGAAGCCAAAGCCATTCTTCAGCAGAGGGAGGCCATCTACCCGAATTCCTCCCTTTTCATGTTTTTCAAAGGCAGAGTAAAGCGCATAGAGGTAAATCAAGTATAAAGCCTTACAATGTGCTGCTTCACAGTGTTCCCAGCAATAAAGTACAACCCTGTGTCAACCTCTCCTCCTCAGTGCCAGATCAGCAGTGCCTTAATATCATTCAGTGATGCCTTAGAGCTAGCCACTGACCAGAGGGAGATTCAACATGTGTGTTTATATGAAATAGGTACTGTTTTTTTTGTTTTCCTCCTCAAACATTTATTGTGCAAAGAAACAGCATCTAATGGTTGAATGTTTGTGTTGTTTTAAGGTTGGTGCAGCATGATTGAGCTCAGCTTCCAGGAGGCCTACAAGGCTTTTGAGCGACTAAAGACAGAGTCCCGCTGGTCCCAGTGCTACTATGCCTACTTAACCGGAGGTTAACAGTGCACTTAAGTTAATGTGGTAGTGTGTTTGTGTCATTTTGGCCACAAGGAGCAGTATCTCATGTGGGTCGTGCAGACACGGTATTTTGTATCTGAGTATGCATATTCAGGCCAGTTGTGTGCCTCAGGAATGAAAAAAATTATCTCCTGTCAGCCGAAGGATTTCATGTCGATTGGAGCCAAATTCTGTTAAATCTACTCAGATGGGCAATAGTATGCATGTCCTTGCAAGTTTTACTGTCCTTGTGACTCCTGAACCCTTCTCATTGTATTCTGTGGCTCTGTGTAGTCTGCCAAGGTGCCACAGGTGACCTTGATGGAGCAGCAGCTGTCCTCAAGGATGTACAAAAGCTTTTCAAACGCAAGAATAATCACATAGAGCTATTCTCTATGAAGCAAGTGAGTTCACCCCTTTATGTTCTGCTTATATTTTTATTAGCACTGCTCGCAAATAGCTTAAAACAATCAGTAATACAATTCAGTTCCTCTAAAAACTGGAGTTTTTAAGAACTTCTTTGTGTTTGTTTCAATAGGCTGAGAAGATCAGGAAGCCCAGTCCCTCCAAGGAGCTATGTATTCTGGCTGTGATTGAGATCTTGTACTTATGGAAAGCTCTGCCCAACTGTTCCGTCTCCAAGCTGCAGACCATGATACAAAGTATTGCCATATTGGATATGAGAAGGAGGATGCGGGAACACAGCCTGAATCACTATTTGAAACTAATTTTGCTCTGCTCTGCTTTCAGTTCTGCAAGGAATTGATGATGCCTCGAGTGCTGGCCTCAAAAATCTGCTTCTTGGTGCGATACACAAATGTCTCCACAACACCCAAGATGCCATTCAGGTACACTGCCGCCTGAGAACGTACCATGTAAACCAATTAATGTAGGGTGCAAATAAGACAGTCAACACATCGCTGTTACTCCAGTTGTTTATTTGATTTTGTACCCCCCAGCATTTCCAACTGGCTGCAAGAGACGAGCTGGGTCACCAAAGCAACTCCTACATCCAGCCATACTCCTGCTATGAGCTGGGCTGTGTGTTACTTGGCTGTGATGAGGTAATGTACAAGTAAAGTACTGTATGTGTCTTTATTATTAATACTAATTGTATTGTTCATTATTACTTTTGGTATGTAAAATATGTATAAAGATATAAACATTTGAATGTGTGTCTATTTCCAGTCTGCAGGGAGGGGCAGAGCATTGATGCTTCAAGCCAAGGTAGTAGTTGTCCTTACTTATGTGAGCTTGTGTGTATAGGCGTAGCAGTGGAAGCTAGTGGGAGCTTAGCTGACAACACAACAGCAACCAGCGCTCACTAGTGTCTCTGTAGTATACCGGTACAGCTGCACCTGCTCCTACAGTAGGCAGAGCCACAACTAACTAAGCACCCTGCAACCATGCTGTTACCAGAAGCATTTGGGGCAAATCAATACATGGATTGCTACTCACTGCTGCACACCCGTGGTACTGTTGATTAGGGGGAATATAATGTTATGCCAAAGTCGCAGGAAAGTAGAAAATAAAATTAAAATAACAGACATAAAAAATGTATCTACAAAGCCATACAGTAGCAATTAAAAACAAAACAACAATAAAAATATACTGTAATAAAATGTGTGATCGGAGAATAGTAAAAACAATGCTTCTAACCGTCCAGTCTAAACAACAATAGTGATATTTTTCATTACACATAACACTGTACAATCCAATTTTAGCTCATTGATAATGTAATGCTCATAATTTTTTTATATTTAGCACCATATTATTTTGTCTATGATTTCTGCAGGAGGACTATGCTGGCTATGACTTTGAAAACAGGCTCCATGTCCGGATCCACTCTGCTCTAGCCTCCAATAGGGTAACAGCCGGACCCTGAAAGACCCAGACAAATCCCGTTTACAGAAAGTACATCTCTTGAATAGTGCATTGGACGCTGGGGATGTTTAATCTTACTGTTCTTTTGTTTGTTTTTTACACGACCCCTGAGTCTTTTTAAAATGTGTATCTTATACAGTATATTAAACTGTTTTTTTATCTGGGTCACTACTAGTGACCCAGACGTCATAACTAGTGACTAACAAGTTAAGAACGTGACAGTTTACCCTGTGCAATCTGATGGACTGCATGGAGATGTTACACACAGAGTACAGTGACCCAGAAGTGCTATCGAGGGATACACTTTCTTCCTGTCTTGTCTAAATGAATCTTTGAAGTTCCTCTCCGCACAGGTGTTTTGACTTAATGTGGCTGATGACTTGTTCTCATGTGTGGGCGGGTGCACACGTTGCTTGTTCAGTCTTGTTTAGTATGCGACATTTTTGCATTATAACTTCAACTAACTTCAAACAGCCAAATAAACTCAGAGGTATAGGGTGTGTGAATTAAGATTTTTCTCTGTGTACAGGCTAGACAGGAAGAAAGTTGACCCGTCATCGGTAGCACTTCCAGGTCACTGTGGAAAAAGGCTCATTAGGTTGGTGTCAGTGTTTACATCAATGGTTTACAAATGATCAGCTACAGTAGTGTCTAATCTGTGTGTGTGTGTGTGTGCAGGTGTTTTTATTTGAACAGATTTTCATTTGGTACAACTTAACCAGAACACAGTGTAATGACTTAGTGGTTAGCACTGTCCATTGTCAGTTCTGGTTAGGTCTGCATGTTATATGTCATATGGGTTACTTGCAGGTTTTCTTCAAAGGCATGTAGGGTAAGCTAATGGACCTGTTTTCCAGACAGTGTCATAGTGACAACACAGCTGTCAGTTTTGGTGCACGACTGAAGATGTATCAGTAGTATATTGTCATGGCTTGCCATGAGACTTCTGTGAAAATATCCATTGGTGGTTTCAGAGAGGTGTGTGTGTTGCCCTGAAACATAACCCCAAAAGGCTTAAGGTGCCTCCCACATGACCCCCTTCTGTTTTCACTGGACGCCAGCACCACATAAGCACAGTCTGCACCACCTTTATCCTCTTTGACGGGACACCACTAGTTCTACCATGATGGTTCTACCATACATTTTTACATCAGGGACTGTTTCATAACATTTGTTGTTACCAGGTTTACCCTTCCACGACTTGACAGTGCCACAGTCACAGAACTACTATAATCAAAAGTGACTTTGAGAGACAATCTATTGATGTCAGTATTATGTCAAAAATACTATAAAAGCTTTAGCTTTGTATATTTAATAGGCAAATTGGTGCTACAATATTTGTATTTATTTTGTTATTTGCAACATTTTATTTTTTAAATGTGCCAAAATAATATATTGACACTTATGTCTAAACTTGTACCCTAAGACTAAGTAGTTGCAGAAACACACATATGGCCTATTTATTAAAATGTATATCAGATTGGCTAAACTGTTATTTTCTAAGAAAAAAAATTATAAAATGGGAATGTCATCTTATTAAACAGTTTCCTTTGAAAAATATTAACCTTAGTCACGACCGTAACAAGTTGTTAAGTACAATACTGAATAGCTTTCAGAAGGATGCTTATGGAAGAAATGTGTATTAGCCATAGCCCCCCCCCCCCCCCCC
>JAODLI010074828.1:0-12804 GCA_027575585.1 Percopsis omiscomaycus | reverse complement strand
ATATATATATATATATATATATATGGTTGTGCCTTAAATGCGTTTCTTGCACTGACGCAGCATTTAACATATAATAAATCCAAAAAGTCACAGATCCACAGATTTCTATTGACAGCCCTTCACGGCAAATAATTAGCTACAAGTTACAACATTATAAATATAGGCCAGCAACTGAAAACTGAGATTTATTTCTGTGTAGCCTATACCATGACAATATGACCAAAAGGTGGCGCTAAAGGCATGTGTATTTTTGTGCACATTTGTATCTAGAAAGTACTACAGAGGAGGCGTATAAAATATAAACTAAAATCCAGCCAAAGGGGGTTTCATCATTGCTTCCTCGCTATTTCCATTACTCAAAACGAGCCCTTGACAAATAGAAACACACAAACGGGAGAAATGGGGGAAAAATAGACTTTCCAAAAAGGCTTAACTTAACTTTAACTGATTAGAGCATGAGGTAGACTAGGCTACTCAGTGGAGCCTATATAATATAAACATAGTGAAATAGTTTTTCTGTTTTGTGGCATAATAAATATATAGCCTACAGTATATGTTTTTTTGTTACATCGTTTAAACACACCAGGTAATGTTGAATCTTTTGGTGGGGTAATGTATAGGGCCTATTTATGGCTAAATATTGAACCATCTCGAGCCTATACCTCTGCATTGAGGTTTTATAATGTAATATAATAAATAATAAAATACTGGGATAGCCTATGTAAAGCCTAAATTCTCCCAACTGTCAAGAATCATTCACCGATAGCAGATGGAAATCTTGAGTATTAAATCTAAGATTCAAACGTCTACATGAGATTCGTCTAATGAACATGTAATGAAATTAAACTCTTTATTTCTATTCGGACTGTGTGTGCGTGATAAAATATGTGGGTGGAGGGGTGGACATATTATTTCAGCAATAGTAGCCTAGCCTATAAGCCTGTATGCTATTGCAAAACTGATGTTAATCTCTATGATATAAACATGCTTTTCATTGTTTACGGGCCTAAATATAGATAATGCATTCATTTGGTTTGAGTATTTTGTTTATATATATATTTGCACGGGGTCGTGGACGTTCACTTTTTCCTTATTCCCCCCCGCATGGTTCCCACACCGGGAAGGAAGGTGGGATCGGGAATATGACGCAGCATTGACTGGCGTCGCTGCTGTTCCGTTTGCAACTTGCCAGAAGCAGCAGCGCCACAGACTGCAGCTCGGAAGGGAAACACCACATTGAGGTTTGCCGTGGGTAGCAGCGAAAGCTAGCGTGCTAATCTGATCACCGAGGGCTGCTCTTTTTTTGACAATGGAGGGCGATCGGAGAAGTCACGGGCGGCAGGACCGCGTTGGCTTCGCGGTGGGCTTTTGATCGCGGTAGGTTTATTTTTATTTTGTGGTGTGTGGCGCAGGAGAAAAGGATGAGTGGAGAGTCGCCGCGGCCAAGTCCAGTCGTTTTGATACGATTGAAACGCTTGATCGTTTCGCGGCTTGAAAAAGAAACCCGCCCGTCTCTCCAGTGGGATGTATATTCTGCGAATGATGTGTTTGTGAGCGCGCTTATTAACGAAAGATGCCGTTCACCACGCTGTCCGGTCAGTGAAATTAATGAAAACTCTCAATGAAAACAAGGAGGAGGAGGAGGGGTCGGGCTGCAACACTATGGAGGACAAGGAGAGCAATCTCAAAACGGCCAGGTTGTGGAGGGATGCTGCTCTCCGCTCGAGGAAGCTGCGAAGCAACCTGCGCCAGCTGACCCTCTGCTCCAAAAACAACAAGATTATATTCCCGGAAGATATCGGTGAAATAGAGGCACTGAATTTGGGCAACAATTCTCTCCAGGAGCTGCCGGAGGGTTTGGGATCCACCCTCAATAACCTGCGCATCCTTGTCCTCCGCAGGAACAAGTTTATGGCCGTTCCCCGTGTGGTTTTTGAACTCGGCCAGCTTGTGGAACTTGATATGAGCCACAACTGTTTGCGAAGCTTCTCCGAGGACGTACATCGGCTCATGGGGCTCAAGAAACTATGCATCAGTCATAACAAAATCCAGTATCTGCCTTCACAGATCGGAGCGTTACCGTTTTTGGAAGAGCTCGACATCAGCTTCAATGAACTCTGTGATTTCCCCAGATCCGTCTCCCAACTCACGAGGCTGCGCACACTGGATGCGGATCACAACAAGCTTAAACAGTTTCCGCCAGACATTCTCGCCCTTGGTGACCTAGAGGAGCTTGACTGCTCTGGCAATAAGTTTGAGGTGCTTCCAGCAGAGATCATGAAACTGCAATCAATCAAAATCCTTTGGCTCAGTAGCCTTCACATTTCCACGTTACCTGACACGTTCTGTCACATGGGCAATCTCGAGAGCCTAATGCTGGACAGCAACAACCTCACGACGCTGCCCCCTTCCTTCGGGAATCTGCAAAAGCTGAAAATGCTCAATTTATCCTCAAACGATTTTGAGACCTTTCCCCAGGTTATTTTAAGCATCGCGGGATTAGAGGAGCTCTACTTGAGCAGGAACAAACTGACATTTGTTCCCGAGGAAATGGGTCAGCTGGTGAAACTGGCAAACCTATGGCTGGACAACAATAACATTACATATCTGCCAGATTCCATCGTTGACTTGGAGAGGTTAGAGGAGCTTGTGCTGCAGGGTAATCAAATAGCCATACTTCCAGACGACTTTGGAAAATTATGGAGAGTCAACATTTGGAAAGTAAAGGATAACCCCCTCATTCAACCCCCTTATGAGGTCTGCATGAAGGGGATACCCTACATTGCGGCCTATCAAAAGGAGCTCACAAATTCCCAACTCGCTGTGAAGCCAAGACTCAAGCTGGTGTTGATGGGGACGAGAAACGCTGGGAAAACCACGCTCCGGCAGAGTGTGTGCAGCAGGCAGCCGGACACTCGGTGTATCCAGGGAAGCAAGGGAATCGAGGTGACAAACTGGGTGGCGGACGCCGAACACGGTCTTACGTTTCTAGTGTACGATTTGTCAGGGAAGCCAAACTACGACCTCATCAAACCCTTTTTCCTCTCCCCCGGTGCTCTGTACGTTCTCGCCGTGAATCTCAAAACCTATTCGCCCGTCAACTTTTACGCTCACGTGGGGTATTTCCTTCACCTTCTCGGCGCCAAAGTACCCCACGCGGTGGTGTGCTTGGTGGGCACGCACGCAGACCTGTGTGGAGACGTGGAGGTTGAGGGAAAGAGCCTGGACATCCACCGGCAGATTGCCCTGCAGGAGAAGAGGGACCTCCAGGGTCTGAGGGGCCTCGTTCAGCAGGTGGACCAGGCGCTGGAGCAGGGCTACGGTCTCCGCGCCTGCAGCCCCCACGTCCGGTTCTACGGCGTCTCCGACAAGAACCTCCGGAGGAAGAAGGCCCAGCTGCAGTACATGCTGAAGCACCGGCTGCAGATCCTCTCCCCCGTCCTGTGCGTCGGCTGCGCCGAGAGCCAGAGGAACGTCCAGCGGCTCAGGGAGAAGCTCATTTCCGTGGCGGACCACAGGGAGATCTTCCCCAACCTGCACAGGGTCCTCCCCAAGTCCTGGCAGATGCTCGAGGAGTTGCACTTTAAGCCGAAAGACCTGTGGCTGTCGTGGTGGGACTCCGCCCGCCTAGGCCTCCAGGCGGGGCTCACGGAGGATCGCTTGCAGAGCGCCTTGTCCTACCTGCACGAGAGTGGGAAGCTCCTCTATTTCGAGGACAGCCTGACCCTCAAGGAGTACGTGTTTCACAACCTGCCGAGGTTCATCGCAATTCTCAACGTTTTCTTTCAGAGGGACGAATCCACCCTCCTGGACAGGCTTCTGTCCGAGGGGGAGAGGGGGGACAAGGGGAGGGTGAGCCTCGTTATAGAGGGGGAGAAAGGGGAGAGCCTCAGGGTCGCCCATCTGCAGCAGTATGTGGAAGGCTTTGTCCAGCATGGTCTCTTGCCCTCCAATGTCATCCGCTTGCTGCTGAGACCCCTCATCCAGACGCAGCAGGACCTTCACCTTATCATGGAGCTGCTGGAGAAGATGGGCATCTGCTACTGTGTCAACAAGCCCCGCGGCAAGCCTCTGAACGGAGCCACGCTGTGGTACAAGTTCCCCAGCTACGTCGGCAACGAGGAGGCCCGCGCCGAGGCCTGGGTGGGCGGAAGCGGGAGCGGGAGCTCCGTGTCCGCGGGTCACTTCCTCTCCGTGGAGCAGTTGCAGATCGAGTACAGTTTTCCTTCCCTCTTTCCGCCCGGACTGTTCGCGCGGTTCAGCGTGCAGATCAACAGCCACGTGGTCCAGCGGTCCGACGGCAGGCGTCAGATCTTCGCCTATCGCGGCAAGGTCCCCGTGGTGATCAGCTACAAGCCGGCCAGGGCCGCGGTGCCGGCGGAGACCTTGTCCATCGCTAGCCACGCCTCCCTTCCCAACATCTGGACGGCGTGGCAAGCGATCACGCCGCTCCTTGAAGAATTGAATGTGCTGCTGCAGGAGTGGCCCGGGCTCCACTACGCTGTCCATATCCTGTGTTCCAAGTGCCTCAAGAGAGGGTCATCCAACCCGCACACCTTTCCAGGTAGGCCTTCTCTCTGAGCAAGTCCTGCACCGGGCTGCCTTCTTATTACCTGTTTGTGACCGCACTGTACCGCACTAGACGATGAAAAATACATCCTCAGTTTATTCACCTGTCTTTACTACTACATTTAGGTTTACATCTACAGCATTTGGCAGACACTTTTATTCAAAGCGACTTACAATTAGTATATTTGTCGACAGTTGAACTGGTTAACTGCCAGTTTTTGCAACCAGATAACATTCTCTTAGTACTACTACTACTACTACTACTACACTACTACTACTACTACTACTACACTACTACTACACTACTACTACTACTACACTACTACTACACTACTACTACTACTACTACTACTACTACACTACTACTACTAATACACTACTACTACACTACTACTACTACTACACTACTACTACACTACTACTACACTACTACTACTAATACACTACTACTACTAATACACTACTACTACACTACTACTACTACTACACTACTACTACACTACTACTACTACTACACTACTACTACACTACTACTACTACTACACTACTACTACTACTACACTACTACTACTACACTACTACTACACTACTACTACTACTACACTACTACTACTACTACTACTACTACTACACCACTACTACTACTACTACTACTAAATTGGTTTTATAATCCAACGACGGCCAAATAAAGTATATGGTGTGGGTGCTTCTGACATTAGCTTAGGGCGAGGAGCCTCCCCATATCTCAAGATGGCCTGTGTGAAACGAGGGTAAGCCTTGATGATGCCGCGTGACATGGCATTGCACGTCTAACATCCACCTTCAGGCTTTTATGTGCATTATGAAATTCCACTATGACACTTAATTGTCTTCCCTTCCCTAGCTTTAATAGTCTGTAGTAATATAGGCCTAGAAATGTATGCGCCATCTTCTCTCTAAAAGTGTAATGTCGGTCAGGAAACCTTTTTATTTTAGGAGGAACGTTTTTTCTAAATCCAGTAGATGATGCAGTATTGGTCCAAGCAGCAGACATGTTGGCGGCTGGCTGGTTAGTTAGCATCTAGCCGTGTCTAGCCCACTCCTTCTCGCATCTTTGAAAATGTTGTGCATCATTTCTAAATCCGCACTTCCTTAGCCTTCCTTTGCAGGATTCCTGCTTTGTCACGTTCCACTGCTCTCCCCTTCCCGGCTCTATGCGTCCTCACGCCCAGGCCTCGGAGAGAGGCTCCGGCAGCTTTTGTGGATTAGTTCACGTCTGTAACGTTGCTGCACTGAATCATTGACATAGACCAATGGTTAGGCTAATACACTCATGTTGGGAAATGCAGAATAGTCTGTGCTGGGGTGGGTGGATATCGGCCAAGTCAGTTTGTTGCAGCAGTAAGTCGCAAGCAGTACAGGGAAAAAAATGTCTTCTCTTAGTAGTCGTAGTAGTTTAGTAGTAGTGTATTATTGTATTTATATATACGGTGTGTATAGTAACATGATGTATATTATCTTAACTGTGAAATTACTTTTACAGATAACATAAAGCATTGGGTCAACTACCTCACCTATGTTAACTGCAAACACAAGTGTAAAATAGAGACATTGATGTGTAAGCAATGGCAAACGCTAACTAGACAGTTGTGTTTTTTTATATTGCCCTTTTTGTTAAAAAAGATTGTGTATTCCCAAAAGAAGCTGTAGTATGCAGCATATTATTATTATCATCAGTATTTTGGTTTCTCATTTCTATATGCATCCACAATGGTCACCCAGCCTGTCACATGATGATTATTTATATTTATATTTTCTGACTTAAAGAAAACTGTGCTGAAACGTAATGGTCTAATTCGAGCGATTTATGTCCCTGCAAAACAGAACTACCTTACAGACATAATGTAGACTACATGTACCAGAACACACAGTCTCATCTGGCCTTTTATGGACATGATATCTTTGGCTGCTGCTTGTTGAAGCAGAGTTGGGGTTTCAGAGTCCTAAACAGGCCCAACAGAGTGGACTGTGGAACAGTCTTTCATCAGTGGAATGTAAATTCCAGAGATCTTACTGCCGTCAACATTATCATGTCTTTTGCTCTCAACTGTTAAAGGAAGACTCCTCCATTGGTGTCCAGAATGACCCTTGTGGTTGAATCCAGTGTTACAAATATAATTATGTTTTTGGTTGACATTTGGGGTTCTGGAGCTCCTATAATATTTATTCTTGTTTTTCTGTCAAGTTCTAAACCTTATTAATGCATGTTTCTCTCGCCTTTTTATCCATAAAGTCAACTGGTCAGGAGTCAATCTTGCACCTATGTGCATGCTTCTGTGATTTTCGTAACCTGTAAGGTAAACAGTCACCACATATTTTACAGCAAAGGTAATGGGAGTGGTTTCAAACAACTCCGTATTGGGGCAGAGAGCTGAATTACAGTATGCAAAGATACTTAGAAAACTTTATTTAAGCATTTTTGAAATAATACAATGGCCCTCAATCCTGTCCCCTGGAACCACACAAACATTTTGAAATAAATAATAATAATAATAATAATAATAAAGGGAGCTTGTGAATTTCGGTTGTATAATCTTGGTTGGTCAGTGTAAGGCTTGTGTGAATACTGCTTGGTTGGTTTAACATTAACCCTCTAATCTTTTTGTCTTTTTCGTAAAAGGCTATTTTTGTAGCAGCAGATTGTAGGCCTAGCTATTTAACGATCAGCATCAGGTCTGCTAAAGCAGCGGGTTTGTCACATATCAGTGCTATTTGGTTATTGCTTTCAAAGGGAAAGGAAATGCCAGCAACTAGAGTTAAAGCCACAAACGTGGATTCTTCTGAATGAACAATGGGTGTATCATTCCCCGGTGAACACACAGTTTCAAAATGTTTTCAGAAGGCAGAAGGTTATCAGGAGCATATATTGCTCAATCTTGTGATTCATGTCTTTTCTTCTGTCCGTGAACGAGCCAAACGGATCAAAGTTTTGTATGGGTGCAGCAGAGCGGGCGTCGGGGGCTGTCACCGTACACAGTGAGAGTGTCTTGGTAACCAAAGCCTGGCTAAAAGCACAGCACCTTTTTTTTAAACTTCTCACTGAAAGACAAAGAAGAGCAGTATGCTACAGTAAACACACCCACCTACCCCATTAGCATAAATGACTTCCTAACAACCTGTGAACGTCCTCACAGGCAGCACCTGTGGCTTGGCCTTTGTGCTGTTTACATTTTTGTGGCTACATTTACACTTGCAGCGTTTAGCAGACGCCTTTTATGCAAAGCGACTTACAAAATTACATTTGTCAACAGTTGAACCGGTTAAACACCAGTTATTGCAAGCAAACAACACTCCTAGAATAAGGACAGCATCATGTCATCATGGTTACTTTGCTTATGCGTTTTTCAGTACACATTACTCAATTTAAAGTTGTAAAAGGGTGGGATTAGAGGGAATAAGTAGGAGAATAAGTCAGTAGGAGGGGTTGGAGCCTGCCTTCAATTACGGCCAATCAAATCGGGTCCTCTCATTCCCTTTTAACCGGAGCGTGAACTCTGTCTCGGTGAACTGCGAAAGTCCAGACCGGCAGAAAATCTTCTCCGTGACCGGCAGAAAAGCTTCTCCCGGGAGGAAGAAGATGTTCTGGAAGTGCACATTCGCCAAGTGTGCCAATATGGCACAATGCCATCCGGAAACTAGGTCTCAAAGCTTGGTTGAAGTATTGCCCTATCACTGCTAGCCATACTGCTTGTTGGTCTGTTGTGAAACACTTTCCTTTAGCTTACAGTCATCTTCTTAGTTTAAGTCTCTGGTGCGGGGCAAGCCCCCGATAATCCATTTAGGGGATCTGTTGGGATTAGTCCAGAGTTTATGATTCTGTAGTTGACGAGCTAGGCAGTCAAAAGCTGCATAGCTAATGTAATGTAATCGAAGTGCAAAACGTAGGCCATATTTACTTAATATGGACTATTCATTGTAGATGAATAGACAGGCAAACCCAAGGTTTCCCAGCAGAACATCGCCCAAAGCATCACTCTGGCTCCGCCGGTTTGCCTTCTTCCCATAGTGCATCCTGGTGCCGTGTGTTCCGCAGGTAAGCGACGCACACGCACCCTGCCATCCACGTGATTCATCAGACCAGACCACCTTCTCCCATTGCTCCGTGGTCCAGTTCTGATGTTCGCGTGCCCATTGTAGTCCTGTTGGCAGTAGACAGGGGTCAGCATGGGCACCCTGACTGGTCTGCTGATACGCAGCCCCATACGCGACACACTCGCGATGCACCGCGGTGTTCTGACACCTTTCTATCAGAACCAGCATTCACTTTCTCAGCTATTTGAGCTACAGTAGCTCGTCTGTTTGCTCGGAAGACACGAGCAAACCTGCTTCTAACACGTCAACTTTGAGGACAAAATTTTAACTTGCTGCCTAATATATCCCACCCACCGAAAGGTGCCATGGTAACAAGATTAGCAGTGTTGTTCACTTCACCTGTCAGCGGTCATAATGTTATGGCGGATCGGTGTACACACACTCTCTCTGTGTGTGTGCGTGTGTGTAATTAATTTTTTTATTTGTATATATTTTCTAGATAAAAATGTTAATCTGTATTACTTGTAGAATAAATTCTATAAATAGTCCTGGTCTGGGCAATAGGGACTTCTCACTCTCACTATACAAACTACAATAGCTGTCTCCTAGTCCTAACAGCTCTGCCCTAAGTTTGCCCATGAAAACATTCCACCAGTGTTGTGCTGGGAAATGACGTATCCTCAGTTTCGGGCCAAAGACTGCAGGGTCAGGAAAGGATCTGGCCTTGCCTCAACTACTCCGTCAGATATATTTCTTTAATAATCAACCTGTTGGGTTTCTGTAAATGTTTTGAAACTAGAAATCCGTCTCCTGCCATTGGTCAGGTTTCCAACTGCCTTAGTATATTGTCTGCTAGGTAGATGTTGGTATGACATCACAGCTTTAAGGCTCAGGATGGCTAGTGAGTAATCGGCTGGATAGGATCACAATGCTGTTACATCATCATGTAGTAAGCCCACAGTATTATCTCAGACATGTGACTATGGGAGCAGGGTTAGGCTGAACAGAAGCTTTTTGCCTGCCTTTACTAAACACTTACTGTGTCATTCGGGTTTGAGGTTTTACAAATGGAGACACTTTTCAAACTTTTGTTATTTTACAGCCTTGAGGTCCTTTTTACACCAAGAGACGCAAATAAACTACACGAAAAAGCGAGGTGAAATTATTTTAAATGGATGCAAAGTGCCCCCCCATGTCAGATCACACACAGTACTTGGTCCTTGCACCCACTGTCATGTACTGTATACCGGGACTCCAAGCACAAATGCTTTACAACTAGTATTTGTTTAAACAAAAGATTTTGTGATGAGATAAAATTATAATTGTACTACACATGGACAGACCCCTGCCCAAAACCAAAGTATTTTAAAATACTTGCTATAATACAGATGCAGTACTTCGTTTAATTCAAAGTACTTGCTACAGAGCACAGTAGTAGTAATTAGACACGTCAACATTTTACAGTTGGGGTGATCTGGGTATCAGCAAACCCTGAATCTAGGCCAAGGTTATTTATCATTCACCGTCTCCCTTACCTAACACTCTGTAGTGCATGTAATCTAGGTGCTATATAAAGAATTTTACAGATAGCTTTACATTTAGTGTAGTAGTGTAGTTTTACATTTTTAGTGACTGCTGAACCCAGTTGCTGGGATTTATATGACAGGTGTTGAATACAGGATCACTCGTATTATACAGATGCCATTTCAGGAGACCGTGTTAATTATTATTTTTGATTTAATTTAGGCTGTACAGATACATTTTACAACATTAGACTTGTGTCTAAGCATAGTTTTGGCTTTGTGGGTACCCAGTAGACTTTCCATCCATCAAATCACTAAACTGAAGAGATAGAAAAATGTGAAGTTGGCTTCATTCCTTCATTAGCACTTTAACCTAATTGATTTGAATGGTTTACACTTGATATGACAGGGCATGTGTTGTTTTTACTAGTCCAAATGTACTCTTATCATCTTATTGAAGGCTAAATTCACCATTGCTATCTTTGTGCTTATCCGCACACTCTCTGGGAGCGGGTCACAGGCACACTCGTAGAATAGAATAGAAAACACATAGAATAGATATAGATAGAATAGATATAGTTGCTTGTAGAAGGCTATATAATAGTAATGCAATGACGACTGCTTAATGTACTTTACATTAAGCAGTCGTCCCATCATGCCCACAGAAATGTCTTTATGCACACTCTCTACAACAAACAGGCCTTAGCTGGAGCGGTTCACAGACCCATTTTGTCTCAAGGCCAACATGTGTCTGTGGAAAGGCGTGTGAGCAGGACACATTCCTTGCACGCAGGGATCTCTCACTATCTGTAGATACATCGTAGATCGTATGGGGTCGGTCTAATCTGCCCTGTTTTCCAGACACAAGACGCCGTGTCTTCATTGAGCACTGGAGATGGTCGTCTGTGCCCCGACTCCCTCACTGTTCAACTCAAAGCCTTATCGCCGTGGCAGCCCGTTTCCATTTCCTGTGCGTTGGTATTTATCCAGCGGGAGATCTGTGTTTTATCAATGCCCTGTTATGATAATGCTCTGCTAGGTCAAGTCTGAATAAGATTGAATCCATTTGTTGCTCTTGTGTGTCGACAAGTTAAATTTTTATATATTTTATATTTTATTTCTTCACATAGTTTCTTGCAGATGGGGATATAGTTTCATGTCCTCATGTCTCGGGGTGCTGTAATGCATCTTAAGAACGTGCCTTAGCCTTCTATTATTTGGTTATCTAGCCCTTCTCTGCTCTGCACACAGCTCGTGTGCATGTATACAAAAGCAGTAGCACAGATGCATTTGTATGGAGAGCAATGGTTTGGTTTCATGACTTTAGTGTGTTTTTGTGTGTGTGTTTTTTGTATTTGTGTGTGTGTTTTATCTCTTGTATTTGTGTGTGTGTGTGTGGCGCCCCAGCGCCCCTGATGACGTTGAGCCTTGCTGTTTTAACACACCCAAGGTGTTAATCCTCAGTTTGCAATGCTGTCTGCTTGATTCTAATGCTCTCTGCTCACTCTCTGCTCACTCTCTGCTCACTCTGCTCACTCTCTGCTCACTCTGCTCACTCTCTGCTCACTCTGCTCTCTGCTCGCTCTCTGCTCACTCTCTGTCGAAGCCTGCTGCTCACTCTGCTCACTCTCTGCTCACTCTCTGTCGAAGCCTGCTGCTCACTCTGCTCGTTCTCTGCTCGTTCTCTGCTCGCTCTCTGCTCGCTCTCTGACCCTCTCCTCACCCTCTGCTCACTCTCTGCTCACTCTCTGCTCACTCTCTGCTCACCCTCTGTCGAAGCCTGCTGCTCACGTAATCTGCCTTCATGAAGACTCTCTAAATTGATAGGAAGGTGAACTGAAAAAATTCCTAAAGTATGTGTGTAGAGCTCTTAAGTAGTAACTTAGGGCAACATGGGGTTCTCACTACAACCTCATTAGCTAGCCAGCTGGCCTGTCTGCATCCTAAACCTGAGCTGATGGAACTATTTCTAGACCACCTCTGAACTGGTGGAGGTCTTGTTCCTGACCCTGTTTCTGAAATGTCACTAAACTAAGGTTACGTCTATTTCTGTAGTACTGTGATTTGAGTGAAGCAAACGGGGAGACGCATGAAAAGTTGTGCGTGCGGTGTAAATACATTCATAGGGATTCTTTGACCGCTCTTGCAAATCGTGGTACGAGGTCCCAATGCACACTGTCTTCTGCTGTTAAGTGGGGCGGTACGTGGTTGGTGTAGGCTACATCATGCTTTGATGTCCGCTTGCATCCGTCTTGAGGGTTGGTGCCCGTTAACGATGCCGTCGTCTTATCGCAGTGGCCGGACAGTCCTCGCGATGTTGCGCCACCTAGTGGCTGTGACTGTAGGTGTCGTCATAGGCTCATTTGATTGACATCGCCCAACCCTATGACAGATGGATGCTGCGTCATCATAATAAACCTAATAAGATACCTGTTGCAGAAACAGAATGTGACAGTGCAGTTCAGAAGTGAGCGTGCGTGTACACACGCAAAGCACTGTGTCTTTGTTGGCAAAACCATGTTGGGGTTTTCAAGTCTCCTCCTGGCTCTCTGGATTGTTGAGCCTTTTGTTTGAGTGTGAGCAACTGGGGGGGGGGGGGGGGGGGGGGGGGGGGGGGGGGGGGGGGGGGGGGGGGGGGGGG
>JAODLI010074827.1:0-12804 GCA_027575585.1 Percopsis omiscomaycus | reverse complement strand
TGAGTGACTGGCAGTTTGCAATTCGCAACCTTCACGACTAGATGTCACTAGAAATTACACACTGGACCTTTAATGTCTTGATAAAGGTCATGGCATGAAACGCCAGGAAAAAGATTTAAATGAAATCGGAGATATTTTTCAAGGCTCTCTCTCTACATCATTGTGATTCAAACTTTAGAACTGTTTATCTACTGTACGTGAAAATACAGCTAAAATTAAAGGCAGGATAAGTAACTGAGCCAAATTAAAGGCCATTGGTTTCCTTGGGAGATAGTAGGTAACCTTTGCCCTTAACACCAGGCTCTGCCTTGCTGTAACTGATCTAATCACTGGTCAAAGTCTACACCGTGGCTCCCAGAGCCCGTAGGAGCATTGCGTACTTTCATTTCTGACTGTCTGAACTCGCTGTCTAAACAACACTGTCTGAACAACACTTGAGTTGAATAGAAAGCTTACTCTGCTCAGGCTATCATCAACGCAACACCATGGTGCTTCGGATTCTGGTCCTGCTGCTACTGTGCCCGTCTTTAGGCACATGCGCTACGCTGGGCTTTTACCCGACTAAAGCAGGAGAGGAGGAACCCAAAGCAGAGAACCTAATTATGGACACATCCTCACTTGGGACCCCTGAGCAAGAAACCATGGTTGAAAACCCTCTAGCTAAAGAGCATGCAGCAAAGTCTGAAACTGCAGAAAGCCGAGCAGCTGAGGACATCATAGCAGAGACCCTTGATGCTAATGAGGTAGCATTTAAAATCCCTGCAGTAGATAACCTCAAGGAAGCCGAGGCACAAGATCCCAAGACAGACACTGACACAATGACAGGTCATTTGCCTTCTGTAGAGGCCCCTTCTGTAGAACCCGTTACTGGTGAAGCTGTGATCCTGGATGAAGAGATGAATAATATCAGGGCAGTTGAGACAAGCACGTCTGTAGATGAATCCATCTGGAGCCTAAACTCAATTAGAGGCAGTGTCGAGGCTATGAACGGATACTTTGATTCTTTGGTGGAGTTAGTTGGGGGACGGGACGGTGTGTGTCAATACCGCTGCAAATATGGTAAGTCTTTTTAAGTGGTTCACTAACATGCATTGACCCCTAAATAATTAGTAGTGTCACAGAGTGACCTTACTTCAACAGCCATGGAAAAAATATATTACAAATAAGCAGCCATGGGAATAATTAGGAGACGACTGCGCTATAAAAAAAAAATCACATTTTATATATATTTAATATATTTATATATACAGCCATGGAAAAAATTAAGAGACCACTGCATATTCTTGTAAATATAATTATATAAATATCAATATCAAAAATGTTAAAAAGTATATATTAAATAATTAAAATAAATAACAAATAAAAATGTATTAAATGTAATTGTATATAGACATTATATTTTTAAAAATGGGCAGTGGTCTCTTAATTTTTTCCATGCCTGTATATTATTACAAATTATGTCATATCTATTTATTTGTAAAAATATCCAGTGGTCTTAAATTTTTTCCATGGCTGTATATTTATTCAAAGCTCAATTTCTGTCATTATTATCAGCAATTGATTAAACTCAAGATTTGGGGTGATTGTTTTGGCCCTGTAGCAGGGGAGATCAAATCAACTGAATACATATATGTTGATCAGTCAAAACAGCCTGAAAGAACACATCATTCCTAGCTGTTAAACAACCTATAGTGTTTTCTCAAGGGTAGAGTGTATAGATTTTATAGATGTACGCATTTGTATGTGTATCAGTATATAACTGCCAGAGGAAAGAATCACAAGCATAGGAGATCACCTCCACTAATTTCAAGCTTGTGGAAGAACTCAAACACAGTAATATTATAAACAATGTGTACTTTTGTTAAATGTATGCTCATACAGTATAACCTATATAGCTATTGTGCATAGGTGTGAAGGAACCTGTTGAGATGGTTTGACACAGAACAGTGCTAGCTAAACAGGATGTGGTTTATTGTACGTGAGGTCTTCAGTCTTCAGTCAGCCACGGCCCCCAAAGTAGAAAGGGCTCACAAAATGAATAGCTGCATGTGGCTAGCAGTTGTTTCTCACTCTATTATAAATCTATAACATCAATGCTTTCCTCCTTACACCATGCAGATTAGCCTAAGTTTACATGTACACTAAGGGTCAACAAAAATACAATTTGTAAATGTAATATTATGTGTCCCACACGTGCAGCAAGGCAATAAAATGGTTATGTACTATATTTTCAGGTGTCCCTCCTCAACCTCGCCCTGGCTACCAGGTCGCACAGCCAAACGGCTGCAGCTCCTCACTAGTGGGATTGCAGGTAGATGGCGCTGTAGGTCACGTACAGTATTATTATTGCTGTTGCTGCTTGATCAAACTAATTGTAGAACGGAATTAAAAATGGCCTCTGCATGCATACACTTTACTGACTGCGTTTTCTTGTGCCCAGTTTGACCTGGGGATCCCAGCCATGACTGAGTGCTGTAGCCAGCTGGATTTGTGTTATGAAAAATGTGGTGAAAGCAAGAAGCATTGCGACTCCATATTTCGCCGGTGTCTGCACAGTATCTGCTCTGACCTCAAGAAGACCCTGGGCTTTGTGTCACAAGTTCATGGTGAGATGTTTATGGAACACACACACACACACAATTGTTACAAACCTTACTAAGTAATGTAACACTGCCTTCTATTTTGTTTTTCTCTGCTTGTTCATGCCAGCCTGTGAGTCCATGGCTGATGCCTTGTACAGCACAGTTGGTACGCTGGGCTGCAGACCCTACATGAACAGCCAGAGGGCAGCGTGCATCTGCGAGGGTGAGGAGAGAGATGAACTATAGAGCCGGGGGCCACTTACAGACACTTACAGGGTATCGCAGGACAACTTGTGAAGTCAAGTGCATTTCTTCAAGATATATTTACAGACCTCCTAAAGGAGTACAATAATTTAGACAGACAATAAGAGGCCTCTTCAGACCCAAAAGTGGGGTGTTGAGAGGGTGTCTATTTTGTGACGTTTCATGTGTTTTGTCTGTAAGAAATGCCAGCAAATTATAAGTATTCAGTATCTGAATATCTTAGAGTTTTTGTGAATTGTTCATACAGTACATATTGCATTATGTAACGTTTTATCTCCATATGACTCCATTACCATAAATTATTTTGATGACTCCGTAGAGATGCCTGAGAATATCTGTCTGATTAATTTCCTCTAACAAGACAAGTTTATTACAATGGAATGCTTTGTTCCTTGTCTGTGTAACAATCATCAAGCCACAAGGCAAGCCACAAGGCAAGCCAAAGCTAGGCCTGTGAACGTTATGTACAGTATATTACCGCAACACACATAAGGTAAATGTAAGTTATTTCCATTCTCATTATTTTTCTATGAATAAATGCATTGCTAATTTATCAGACATGATTAAGCACACATTAACTGGGAAGCTGAAGCGCATGCATAATTCCTAGATATAGGAATTATGTATAGGAAAGGGGCAAGATAGGCTAGTGGTTAGGGTGTTTGAGGTTGTGGTTTTGACCTAACTACGCATCCTTGAGCAAGATGTCTAACCCCTATCTCCTTAATACTTGTAATTGTACTCACTGTAAGTTGGATAAAGCATCAGCTAAATGACCAAATTGTACATAGCATGCTAACATTTTTTCTCCAACACAGAGAAATGTTCATCTGAAAACACTGACAACATGATACTCAAAAGTGAGGCAGACTATATCAATGGGTGTTCTACATATATTTTTCAACTCTGTAAAAAATAAACCATTTTCAGATAGACTAAATCTGTAAGGGTCACTGTAATCAGGTTTACAAAATGCCAGCTACTGTGGCCCAGAAAAACATCCTTCATTGCGTAGTAGTTATAAATAAACTGTGGCCTCCCTCCAAATTATTTCCAATATAAATGTCAGTCATTTTATTTTCAGTAAATTGTGCTGTTGGGAAAAGCATCAAAGATACAGAAAGTGGGCTGTATTAATCAAGAGTTCTGGAAAACCACAGTGAAACTGAGGACTCACATTGGAATAAATGGTAGTGTGCGCATTTCTTTTGCATGTGTATATAGCGTACATAAACATACAGTATGTATTTACGTTTATGTGGATGTGTGTGTGTGTATGCAGTATCTTGTGTGTGTTTTGTGTGTGTTTATTTATGGCATACAATAACTAATGATGATGGTAGATCTCTAATCCTCTCCATTTTTAGTATAAACCTGCACAGTCCCTTGTGAACAGTCCGAGGTTGTGTTTTACTGTCACGGATCAGGCAGGATGAAGATAGGGCCTCCGCTTAGCACACGCTGGTCCCGAGGTTCACCAGCCCACAGCTGGCGGCGCACACGTCCTCGACAGCGCTGGGCACAGCGTGAGTCTCCTGCCCCGCACACCAGCACACGGCAGTGGAGGAACACTTCCTGTATTGACACACACCCATACACACATTTTAAAGTCGATGCGTGCGTCTTGACAACAGGATGGGCACCACCGCAGAAGAAAAACACGATACTATATACACACACACACACATACACTCACTCTATCTCTCTCCCTATTCACTCACTCTCATACACACACATACACACACACTAGCCAGCCAGACAGCTGGCACCCAGCATGGTTCTCTTACTCGGTTGTCCTTGCCAATGAACTTGAATACAGGGACTTGGTAGTGTTTGGAGAGTTGGTCCTTGGATGAGAACTGTCTCACTGTTTCATCTGAGATACAGCTGGAGAATGAGAAGAGGAACACATACAATCAATATGTTATCACAATACTCACTGAGGCAATAGGCTTCAAGCTACTTCATCATTTACGGTTAGCTACCCTAAGGTCTGAAACACTGTTGTATTTCATGGAAACAGCCCCTGCTTTGTTTGTCCATATAATAGCAATAAGAAAAAAAGTCTCCATGAACTCAAGGGGAAAAGAGTTTTCCAGAAATTGAATGTCTCCCAAAAGATAAGGTGGTTCTAAGGTTTGGTTTTTCTTCTGTTCCCTCGACATTAATCAGAGGGAGGCTTGTGGCATTTTTTGTAGTACAGTGTATTCAGACACTGTTGACCGATTGTAAAGGCTTATCCAGCCACAGGCTTGGGTCTGTTGAAGATGTTAATAACTTAAACATTCCAGCTTTCATTGTGCCTTAAGCTAGGCACTTTATCCAAGTACTGGGAAAATAATGTGACATAAAAGCACCATATTACACACCCGTCCTTGATGAGGTAATATTTAAGAGCCTGGTCAGCTCTGGGGCTCGGTGTAGCAAAGCAGCTCTCTACCAGGGCGGCTAGTCCCTCGACTCGTTCCCTTGGCTCCACGCCAAAGAACAGCGAGTCGTGCAGGCGGAGCTGGGGCGGAGCGCGGTACGGCTCTGAGAACTCGGCGCTCTTAAAGAGCTCCAGGGAGAAGGGGAACACCCCCTCGCTGTGGCCCGCCAGCTCCAGGGCAGAGCTGCGCAGGCTGGCCTGATAGCCGTCGGACACCTCATACTCCCTGGGGAACTCGCAGGTAACGGGGAGCAGCAGCTTGCTGGTGCGGACGATCACATCGCTGCTACTGCCTGGGCTGGCCCTCGGGAGGCCTGTTACCAGGTTGGTCCCAACGATCTTGTCATCTGTCACCTGGGTGGAAATGGTCATCACACGTTACTTTCACGTATTAACATCACACCAACCCTAAGTTAACATTTTAGTACTTAAATATTTCGGCTGCTTAAAGGTATACGACTCCACCCTCGAACCCTCCGATTATACGGAATGATACTCAAAACTGGACAGAATAACAAAGTAAATGGGGACTGAATGGGATAAAAAGTATCTCCACAAACATATCTAGGTCAAGGGTCAAAGACAGGTAAGAAACAACCTTTTAATATAATTTCCAATGCACAAAACTGGGACAAATGCCTTTCCATCTAGCTCTGCTAAGCTCTGCTACTAAGCGGTATTGAGCATTTCTGAAACCCTTGACTCTGTAGCTTCCTTACCTCAATATATAGTAGGTTATCATGCAGATGTTTGGTAAATTGTTCACAGACTGGAACCAGATCAGCATTTTGAACCACATTCTTTGTTTCTCAAAAATATACTTTTACTTTTGTGTCCACAAAGCTAGTTTCTACTGGTATTGGTCCTCAAGTTTCTCCAGTTTGCTGAACTAAATTGTTGTAGTGTTTAATTTAATTTATTTACATTTTGGAGTAAAATCTGAAATATACCTGAAAGTAAATTCAAAACTCCAACAACAAACAGTACATTCTACCAGTAGACAGAGATTATATGTTTATTAGACGCAATGGAAGTAAATGGCAGATGAATACAACTTATTTATTTACTGAGGTAAACAAGCTAAACAAGCTACAGAGTCGGGGGGGGGGGGGGGGGGACAAAGGTTCAATTCCACTTTAAGACTCAACTGACCTCCACCACGGTGCCGCAGGTCTTGAGGCTGAAGCTGAGGTTTATATGCGTGCCGTTGGAGACGCCGCGGCAGGAGTTGTTGGTCAGGAAGAGGTCCAGACCTCCCACTAGGTCTTTAGGCACTGACACTTTGATGGAGCTGGAGTCACACTGAACGGGCACTGCAGGACAGGGTAAGCAGTAAGCAGTCAGAACCATCATCCATTCTTTCTTATTCCTGTTTGTACACACACACAAATTAAAACAATTGCGAGTATGGGTAGTGTTTGATTAACCTTTAATTAACATTCATGTGTTTAGAGGTGGCAGGAAACTACAGTTGCCAGAACCCAAGACAAACAAGCACATTTGAACGTCTGAGTCCAGCATAAGCCCACCTCACACTTTTAATACAGACACTATAACCACGCATTACATCTCTCTCTCACACACACACACACACATGAAAATATTCACACACTGCTCTCACCCTGGCATGTGCGTTTATCATCTCCCAGTTCCAGCCCACGAGGACACTGGCATTGGTAGGAGTCCAGCACTGTGGAGCAGCCATGGCTGCAGCCTCCATTGTTAGCGTGACAGCCTGCCATCTCTGCAGGGAGCAAGGGTGGGAAAGGCACAGATAAAGCTCTGTGGTGTGTCTAAACTGTACCGAGCTTACTGTCTGTATGATGCTCTTCTGAGCCTACCTCTGCAGTTGCGACCATCCTGACCCAGCACGCGGCCGGCTCCGCATTCACAGCGCCAGGAGCCTTTGGTGTTCACGCACTTCTCTGCACATCCCCCGTTCCCCTTCTCACATTCATTCACGTCTGAACATACACATCACACCTGGTTCGGTTAATATTGGACGAGCTTGTGCGGGAGTTGTCAGTCAGAATTGATTACACTAAGCTTTGTAATCCTTCGCTGTAACTGTATGAAACTTTGCGGTGCTTATCATCTTGTCATTTGTGGTAATATCTCTCCATCTGGCTACAATATACCACCGCCTTTTGTAAATAGGCCTACTACGAGGCTAAGATCACTAACACATGAAGCAGTGAGTTGACAGTTGAGAACAAAGGGAGAAAGAGAGAATGAAACAGAATGAAAGGAGGACAGATAGATACAGTATAAAAGAGGCGCCATTTCAACAAAAGGCAGATTTCGTTGACGGGTGAATAATGAGATAATGGTCGTTTTCAGGCCTGCTGGGTTGTCATCTTGCCTGTCACCCATCATTAGATACTGCGTGGCATTGCAGCAATATGCTGTATTTCCATTCATACAGTTCTAACTCACTGAGTTGACTCAGCAATAACAACAATCCTGCCATATCTCTACATACAGTATATCTCTATTATCTCTCTCTTTGCTATATTGTCTGTTATCATCACCTCTTATTGTGGGAGATACCATTAGTAATGCAATAAAACTAGTTGGGACACATTACAGATCATTTTATGAATATCCTAATGTAATTGCTGTGGATTAGTGAAACTTGGACATTGTACTGTATCTGGGATGTTTTTGTGGTAACCTATTGGTCGTGTAACCAATTTGGCCCTAATCCTAGGGTGACTCATAAGATGACTAATGAATGAATGCATGTAGATACATAGAAACAGTTCATCCAGATAAAACATGAATCACAGTACTACTAATGAATACTGTGTGTATGCACATCAATGTGTTGTTTTCTCTCTCATTATTGTGCCTCAGGAAACATTCCAGCTTTATCCCACCCTCTCCCCTGTTAACTGTATCTGACTCACCAAGGCAGGTCTGTCTGTCAGGTCCCAGGGAAGTGCCAGGAGCACAGTGACACTCTGCATCTGGACAGTTGTCACCCTGACACTCCACCTCGTCACAGATGTCATAGAAATCTAAGAGACGCAACGTGTTTATTGAGAGAATCATGAGAAACAAGCACATGCCCTGGGAGCTCAAGCTCCTGCCCTTTTCCCCAGAAATCAAAAGTGCCCCCTCAACATTCATTTATTTAAATTGAAATGGAACACCACATGCACAAAACAGTAGAAAACACATCATACGAAAGTCTGATCATTTCCCTGTTTATTTTACCAAGTCTCTGGTGTGTTGATGTTACTTTGTCTTGTTGCTATGCGTTAGGTTGTGTTTCCCACTCTATAGACAGGCAGCCGTGAGCTTGCTTGCTAACTTAATCATTGCGGTTGGCTATTAGCAGCATTTTGTATGCTCAGACATACAGAGACAAATGTATCGGCAGGGGATGTGTTAACCTACACAAAAAACAAATCTGCAACACTCAACCATGGCATCTATTGTGAGCATTTTCCAGCAGGTGACGTATATTTTGCAACAGCTGATTAAACCGCATGTTACAGTCATCCAGAAGCACTTGCAGTATGTCATTATTTCTATATTTCTGCTTTAGGACCCAATGTTACCTCCCACAGGGGGTAGAGCTAGAATCTTCACTGTAGCAAACTGCAATACTTGACATGGTTATCAAGCAATGAATGTTGGATGTCTGGACATATCTGCAAAGGATTGCCAGGGATGGATGAGGCATGCAAAGAGATTCTTTGCCAGGAGAGGACATACTGTAATGTGTGACGTGGATGACAATTTGTGGCCAAAAACATTAATAATGATTGGAATTTCTTGTAAAGATCCTGTTGGATTAATATTTCCACTACAAGTTACTTGCTTAAACAAAGCTGCCCATTTTGTCATTATATCGATCAAGGTAAAAATACCAGGTTATATCAGTAATTTCATTATCCTAATTGTGACAACACACAGTCGGTTTACAATGTTTACCAGGGTTATAATGAATATGTAGGTATTAATAATTGGAATATTGGAATTACTGAAAATTAGCTCCATGGTAATATATGCCCCTTTTTACATTTGAGCCCCTGCCCCTGTGGAATTCTCTGCACGTCCCTGATGTGTATAAACTTGTAGAGACAAACACACAGTTGCACTCACGTCCACAGTAAACGTGGAAGCAGACAGATGGTCTGGGTAGACGGTAAACATAGTAACCGCCAGTGCAGGCCTTCACTTCCACGCTGGCATTCCAATGGCAGCAGTTGTTGTTAAAGCTAGCGCAGACGGGCAGCGCGACGATGCCGTCGCGAGGCTCCGGGTGGCTGCCGTTTAGCCAGATGGGAGCGTGGGTGCCGCAGTGGTTTTCGGCGATGCAGAATGTCGGCATGGCGTCGCCGGCCATGCCGGTGAAGCGGTACCACTCTCCTGACACGTGGCTGTCACACAGGGGCACGCCGGACGACTTGTTCACATGGTAGTCTGTGTTCCTCCAGGGTTCGTTCAGGCTGATGTAGGCAGAGCAGGGGTCCACAGCTGACACATGAATGGAGATTAATAGAAATCAAGAAGAGAACATCCTTTTAAATTCCTTTTTGTCAAAACATGCACATGCGTTACAGTTACAATACATTATACATTATAACAGCAGTTAAAAGTTCATTATAAAAATGTATTATTTAGCCTATAAAAAAAAAAAATATATATATATATTTTTTTTTTCTTTCGTGAAATTAAATTGGATAAAATGCAGGATATTGTCTTACTGTCGTCAATCACATGAATGACAGATGCAGAGTCAATTAGCATGTTTTATGTCCATCCACACATAATCAATTTCCATAGTCAATTAGGCAATTTAGGGCTGGCCAACAGATCAAAACGAGATTACATTAAAACCATATTTTGGAATGGTAAAAGTGCACAAAAAAACAAAACAATGACAATAATAATAATAATTTATTCATTTGAATAATGGCATGAGGTTAACAGTACAGGCTGGCGGTATTATATTGTTGCACGCCTCTCTCTAGTGACTGCTAGAGAAACTAAAATAGAGTGCTCGGAAGCAACATTATATGCGTTATCGGAAGTTACGTGTTTTGCCTATTAAAACCATATAACAACCAGCAACAGCTGAGCACAAGCTGGCAGTTGCAGGGATAGTTGTGCCATCACACCTAGTAAATGTAAATCAAGCTAAGAGCCAGCGGACCATCTACAAAGCAGTCATGCGCAAATCTTTATCTAACAGTCTCTGTCAATGCTGACTTCTTTCATTGCCTTTTATAATCATGATAATAAATGATGAGACAAAGTAGCCAAAGAGCTGCAAACCAACAATCGATAGCTTCTCTGTCCATTCTAGCTTTTCTGTCCATCCCTTTCACAGCTTTCTAATTGAGGGGAGGACGAGAGTCGGTGTTAATCACTGGACATCAGTGTGGGGAAGGAACAGCGGGAGAGTAATATCCACAGCAGTAAAGCCTCCTTACTGACAAGACAAGCACCAAGAAACACGACAGCCAACATCCAACACACACTAGTTCCACTGGAGTTTCTTAGCTCTGGGCTAACCCTCACACATTCTATATCGGGTCAAATTTTCCTGGGTTATGCCTGTGCAATGTTGACTATAAGAAATAAGTGATAGCCGACTTGAGGTATGAGGATGCAGAGAGGAAATAAGGAAATGGACTGCATCTCTGGTAGGCCTAGTGCCATGCTACAAATTCTGTGTACTAAAAACACACACAAAGTCACGTTCAGAGAAATGTACAAGCTCAAATCATATGGGGTCCCCCGGCCTGAGATGGGAAAGCAGGTTTTATAACTCACGGTCTCGGCGCACACATCATTTTCTCTGACACGCCTATCCCTTCCACTCACAGGCCCTCCAATCGCTAATGGACAATCCATCTTGCCTGTACCTGCTCTCCCCATTACAGCGCGGGGATCAATCCACGACCCGGGATCCTGACAGTATAAATGGCTATTTCTAGAGACGTACCATTGACTGTGCTTTGGGGCCAGTTCAGCTGCGGTAGAGGACAGACCTGGCTGCTGTATGCTAATTAAAGCTTTAAATCTTCCAGGAGGGACTAGAATGACTTAATAAGGCAATTAAGGAAACAGCGGACGGTTCCTGGCCTGCACAGGGAGAAGAAAGCTTTAGCAACTTACTTGTACTATTGGGCCTCTTCAGGACTTTCAATGCAACAAATCTATAGAGTAACCCACTGAATTATTCTTATTGTTAATCTAAATATTGTTTACCATAGCAAAGAGTGGATGCAACTGCAGAGTTTAGAAAGAAACAATTATAGGTGAAAGAATATAAAGAGAAGGCGACCAGCGAATCAGTAGAAAACTACTGTTGTTAAAATACAGAGACCATAGGACATTGTTGTGGTTGAGTATATGCATGAGAAATGCCGCACTTACCTAAAGCCGGAACAGACGGTGTTGCCCGGAGCAGAACAGTCAACAGTAAGGATATCATAACTCCCACCTCTGAAATCAATCCAAGCAGAGGCCTATATCTGTGTGTGTGTGGTACTGTGGTCAAGCCTTCAGGGAGCCAGGTCTTTAATATGAATCCCTTATCTCTTATGTTTGTTCCTGTGTGTGTGTGTTTGTATATGTGTGTGACACAATGAATGTCTGTTTCACCTTGACCCTGATGTCCACTGACCAAATCCAGGGTAAGGACCATCCTCTTATTGTTCCAGAAACTCCTCTTATCCAGCAGCCAACCCTGCCCAGACTGTGTGCCGTTTCATCGGCCTTATCACTTCATTCCATCTCCTCTCTCCACCCGCAGAGCCCTGCTCCTGAACCAGAGAGGTTTTGTTACTCTAACTGGAAGAAAAAAACAGATTATCTGTGGCTGTTATAGCATTTGGAAATCCCTGCGTCTTTTACCACCAGCATAATCATCATTTTGTTTTAAGAGGGTCCAGGGAAAGGAAGCAATGATCTAATCTGATGAAACATTAAGGGTGTCTAACTTATCTGCTGAAGGTAGCACACATCCTTCACAGGCTGGGGCGGGTTAGGGTCACATTCAATATTTACAGTTTGGAAAAATAAAATCCCTGCCAAATGTTTCACGGTTTCCTCATATGTAATTAAATCAATAGGTACTTTAATCAGAAAGGTACTAGGAAGAAATTAGTTTGAACATGTCAGGCTTCTTTTGTAATTACTCTTGAAAAAGAACGATCAGCCCTCCTGGGACCGTGCCCATACAGTACATGGTATAGAAGATCCTTTGGAGAATCTACTGAACAAAGCTGGGAGGGGCATGAAATAGTCCTATGTTCACCAGGACTAAGAACATTCACATATGCTGTTGGGGAAAAATCTATAGAAATAAATATATTTAAATAAATGTAAGAGAAAATAATGTTTTTCCCGTATCAGCAGCCAGATGAGTTGATCCTTCAATGTCAACTTTTTTGCGACACAATGACAATGTAATAAATATGTTTTATATATATATATATATATATATATATATATATAAATATAAAATATATATATGATTCTCTCCACCCTTTCACCTTTAAATATAAA
>JAODLI010074826.1:0-12805 GCA_027575585.1 Percopsis omiscomaycus | reverse complement strand
CTAGTTTTTGAGAGTGTTGGTGTGTGTGTGTGTGTGTGTGTGTGTGTGTGTGTGTGTGTGTGTGTGTGTGTGTGTGTGACAGATGACAACACAGCATTGCTCATCTCAGATTTGAATGCATGATCCCTGTAGTTGGTAAACTGTAATGTCCGTGTTACATTTATCCTATGATAGAGTATGCTATTCAAACTTAATGTAAACCTGGTTGGTGTGTATATATAACAGCCATAGGACATGTATTCACACTGTAAATAATTGGTTTAACACATTTCAATATTACAACATTACTTAGAATATTTCACAAAACTTCATAGAAAATCTGGTATTCTCCCACTGGGCAAATGTTTTTTGTCAGTCCGCTTAATAGTTTCAATTATGTTTTTTTTTCTTTTCTTTTTTCTTTATATAACTTGAACAGAAAGTGGAATGTGAACAGAAATCCATTTCAAACCAGCTTTAGTGCAGTAAGGTGATTCTGAGGCTTGTGTTTGTCCTGGATCTAAGCAAAGCACACCTTTTTACTGTAAGCACTTTTTAGACGTTACAGGCGGTCAGTTTTTAAGTTTTATCTGAAATATTGCACATTCGTAATGTTGGGAGTATTTTGTGAATCATTGTGGCTTTGAATGATCTTAACCTCCCCACACACCTGTGGTGGCTGCATTTTTTAATTTAATTTTAACTAGAGACTGAGAACAATCATTCATACAGTACTTTAGAATCTGTCGTAAAGCTGCACCTGTCTTTGTGCAGGTATATCTTTGTGGACATTGTAATTGCCTACCTTGTGTCTGCATGGCTAAGTGTTGAATCATCCCAAATGTTTTAGTAGGGAGGTGTCACTATAGCATTCACACTGAGAAGTGAGTATTTCATTCTTTTTAATGACTTTCACTGTTTTTATTCACCCCGTGTGCCTGTATGACTGTTCTTTTTGTCTATTTTTTTCTTCTTCTTTTTTTACATTTTCCAGTTTTTGTGGAGACTACATTATGTGCGTTTGTGTGTAAATTAAATGAAGGTTTCCTTTGCTCTGTCAGTATCATTAGAGCCCAAGAATGTCCCTAATGATCCCAGACAATCTAGTCTTCTGTGGAATGGGCCAGGCTCCCATGCTACTTTATATAATAACACATTGTCTATGGGTCGGGTGTCATTTGCCAAACAGGCCTGTTAATGATGACATATCATTTGTTTGCTTGTTTTTTTTTTTCACTGAATTAATGAAACATATTAAAAGGTTTTACATTTCCTCCTATTCTGTGCATTCATTCACACGAGGTTGGGATTATTCAAATAACTGGAAACTTTTTATAAACTTATTTTTCCAGATGCAGCGTTAAAATAAAAATTAATAAAAAGTTAAAATCCAGTTAAAATGACATGATCAATAGGAAATGTTTTTAATGCAAATCATTTGCATAGTTTACAATAGAAAGTTTTGAATCCCTTTGTTTAAGCTCTGGAGAGCACACTACTGCAGACGCCCAGGGCAGGACTGGCTGACTTAAGCACTGTCCTGCTTCTAATGGGTCACATTTCAGTCGGTCTGCACAAAGGGGAAATGACAAGACTAAAATAGATGCCTTGTATTGACACACAAGACCTATTTCAAGGAACTGTTAAGCGGGGTTCTCCTAAACATGGCAATATAAAGTGAGCTATTATTAATAAAGTATTTAGTTTTATTATGTGCTGGTCAATCAATTTGTTCGATTCTCCCTCTTACTGTCGTGTAAAAATGTGCGGTATATGCTTAAAGGACTGCGTTGCCCAAAGTTAACCAAGGTTATTAGCATTCGCTTCTGCAACGTGTGTAGTCATATCTCCTCAAGAGGGCAGCAACGAGCCTTTGAGTGTGGTTCGCAAACTGTTCAAGTCACATGACCCTCTGGGCCTGCTGGATGTTTAGTGTGCTGGCATACAAATTACAGTCTCACATGCTGTATCTCTTTAGCTCTGCTTCAACGAGCCATGTTTTTTCTAGCTTGTTTTCTCAAATGTACTGTAGCATTTATCAGTGTATTTCAAGTAGGCAAAGATTAACTCTGGATGTTTCATTCATGGCTGAATCTCCTTGCTCCCCAGGTCATGGCAGCCTGAGACCAGTGGGGGTTCTGAGAGAGATCCATATCCGTTTGCTGGAGTGTAAAGTCTGCTTCGAGAAGTTCAGTACCCGGCAGGGCGAGCACAGACCGCAGAACCTGTCCTGTGGGCATGTGCTCTGTCTGGAATGCGTCCGGTCTTTGACCAAACCTCTCGTGAAGAAGCTGGAGTGCCCATTCTGTCGCCAGCTGTGCGATGCTGACAGCACATCCCACTGCCAGGCTCTAACTGACCTTCAGGATCTGCTTTCGTCTACCAGTCCTGGGTTACCTGGCCCTCAGAGGGCAAATGGAGGTAGCTGCTGGGGTCCGGGTTCGGGCTCCAAAGCCCTGTGGCTCAGCTCAGTCTTTGGTGGTTGGGGGACTCTGATGAACCCCACAGGGGTAGCTGTGCTGGGTTCCTCAGGGACAACAGTGGTGGTGCATGATGGAGAACACAGGCTGGTTGTCTTTGGTCCTCGGGGCAGGAAGCTACACAGTTTTGGGCGTAGGGGACGAGCCCAGGAACAGATCTGTTACCCCATGGACGTGGCGGTGACTCCCAGTGGCTATGTGGTGGTGACTGATGCGGGGGACTGTTCTGTTAAGGTCTTTACCTCCGGAGGGAAGTATGTGACGACTGTCAGGGACTTCCTGTTGCCATGGGGCGTGGAGACAGATAGCTGTGGGCACATCCTGGTCACAGATGCCCGGGCCGGCACCCTCACCCAGGCCATTGTGGACTATGCTCATGGTGTGACTCTGGCCCACCCGACGGTCCTTTCTGACCTGAGGAATCCTAGGGCCGTGGCCTGCTGTCGGGTCACGGGGAACACAGCGCTGGTGGAACATCTAGTTGATGAGAAACATCCCAGAGAAAGCCAGCATCCCACAAGCCTGAAGGTGTTTGACAAAGACTTCCAGCTCCGTTATCAGATGGACACCTTCAGCCTCACCCTGGGCTCCAGGGTGTGGTTGAGCTTGTCTGCCGTGGCCTTTGACAGGGAGGGACATGTGATTGTGATTGACTCCAAGCAGGGAATGGTTTGGAGTTTGGGGAAGCCCCAGAATGGTTTGGCCCTAACCCCCCTTCTAAGAGAACACCTAGTCCGCCCAGTGGCACTTGTGCCTGCAGCTGCCAACGACACACTTATCCTCCTAGACAGTGGGGACCATGCAGTGAAGATTTATTCTGCTAACCCAAATGATTCAGTCACCCCATAATATGGGTTAAAGTGATCTAAAACGTATTGGCAAACAAAAAGATATTATTTTACAAAGATTGGAACAGATTTGTATTTATATTGTGTGTTGATTTATGTATAACATTAATAAATCCACATAAAATAAAATCTTTTTATTTTTTACATTTTTGTATGTGTGTTTGTGCATTACCAGGCAGTTGGTGAGATTGTTTATGGGACTAATTAAAAGTTTTTTTTTTGCCATTATATTCTCTCGCTGCACCAATTTAACATTATTTCACATTCGAATCTGCTTATTTATACTGCATCTAAATCAACGTGTCATAGTTCGTCAGTTTTCACGTCTATGTGCGATTCCATTCTAGAGAGAGTGCGTATCTAGAGAAAAGCATTTTTTTTCTTCCTTTGACTCAGCCGTCTCTCCGGTCGGTAAGAGGATAGCAGTCGTGCTCCCAGTGGAAGATGGCGGTTGGGATGCTGTCTGTGCCTGGAACGGAGTGCTGGATCTGCATAAGTAACGCATTTGGGTGGATATAAAGAAAATGAACATTCATATATTACCACTCCCCGAGGTCTGGACTCAATCGGGGGTGTTGGATTAAGAGTTTGACGCCGTTTATCCGGCAGAAATCTGGGCTTCTTCTCGGAGATTCACAATACAGCTATACATTAATAGCTCGCATAGACAGGGTAGGAGTAAACTGGACGAAAATGTCGGATTCGAAGGTAAAAGTTGCAGTGAGAGTTCGGCCTATGAACCGCAGAGGTACGTGCATAACGAGTCTTTGATATAGTTTTCAGTATTGTTTGGTTTCTCCTTTGAATTATCCTACAATTTTACTGCGTGATAGAAAGTTTTCAAGTGCATTATGTAAACGCTTTTGGTGCCTCGACTCGAAACGACTCCTAAATTTAAGTTGATAGAGTAGTTTTAACTTTCCAGTATTTTCAAAGTAGTATTATTCACCTTTATATCAACTCGTTTCTTTTCCGACAAATTTGTCTCTGCAGAAATGGAACTGAATACAAAATGTGTCGTGGATATGGAGGACAACCAGACTGTTTTACACCCACCACCCTCAAATTCAAAAGGAGAAAACAGGTAAACAATGCGAAAACAGTGTTTTGCCACCATCTAATGTTTACAAAACATGTATGCATGTAAATAGGCGTTGTGCTACATTAATATCGTATCGTAACATTGTTGCAAACGATGTTATTGAGACTCTGTGTGTTGATTCTGGTGTAATGATGGAGAGTTGTCTTTTTATGAAGAACAGTCCCACACCAGGCATGGCTGCATGTTTTTTAGGTGGCTAGGGAACTGGGGGCTCTGGAATGTCTAGAAGCTTGTTAGGCTCAGAAGTATAAAGATGACACATTCCCTCTACCTCGCCTCCTTGCTCTCTGCTATTTCAGTAGCATTAGCAAGCAACATTAGTCCCTTTTTATAGGATATACTGTACATTGTATCTTTGGTAGGATGCAGGTCCAACTTAATTGATTTAGGATCTTTTCATGTGTTATACCATTATATGTTTTTAAAATTGTGAGATTTCTGCCAAGGCCATGTGATATACAGCACACGTTTTGGTGTACATGGCATGGTCTTCAAGGGTGTATCCCACTTAATTGTAGCTAGACCATTAGCTAGACGTGTATATACCCGCCGGAAGGCTTTGTTTGGTAGTTTCCTACAACAGTTCAAGGTGGCACCTGTACTGCGGTCATCATGATAGTGAACGGTGTACAGCACAAGCCAGGGACAACAGCACTAAGCATCCTCTAATGTTTCACACTGAAAAAGTGTTGAGGACACCTTTTGAGCATTTTGCAAGGTGTCCTCAACTGTCATACATGGCCTAGAGGAAACAATGATGTGTTTAGGTAAAACAAAAACAAAAAGCCCTGTAGTCCTGCTGGCCACTGATACGATGTTCTCATTATGAGACAAAAAATGTATTTTTAACTATTGGGTAATGTTTTTTGTAATGACCTAAAGCACACCTACAGTATGCAGATCTCAACAATCACAGTATACTGTGTACAGTATAGACTAGTAATGGCTAGTTTGAAAAGCTCGGAACGTTTTGCCTCTCAGAACACACATCCTAGGCCCACATGTATTACAAAATGTGTTTTTCTGGTTGGGCTTGGCTTATCTTCTCTTGCGTTTCATTCCCCGTGACTAGACGGCTGACCTGGTTACTCATGGATGCAAAAGCAATTATTCAGTATGTACTGTAAAATTAATCTAGACTAATTGTCTTTGTCCCTGTTCTCTCACGTATATTATCGTGGGTATACATTTACAGTACTGTACATATCAAATGAACTAGAAGCTCCTCCAGCTGTGGCATGTGGGAGGGCACTGCACTCTACTTGACTCTGGGAAAAAGGAATCTGTGTGCATGCCACAGTCAAGGCTGTTATGTTGCAGGCAGTATTGTCATGTGTAACACTGCATCCGTGGTGCCATGCAATCAGCAGCGAACATTAGCTGGTAATGAGCCCGCTGAGCAGCTAAAGCCCTCATATTAACCTATATTTAAAGCAATTATCAGAAATTGCAGCACAACTGCAGTGTTCCAGGCAGTTAAACAAATCCCACTCCTAGCTAGCAAGATAAATGGAATAGAATATGCATCAACATTATAAAAGGCCATTGTGGGTGTGAGGTCAAATAAACAATAAACTCTAGGGCCATTTAGAATGGGCCTACGTATGGCATATTTTCCTATGTTGACGGTTGGTTGGCTGTTAGTGTTTGGTTCCATTTGTACCATTCCTCACACTCCTGTGAGTCATACTGTATGGAGGTCATGAATTCCTCAAGTCACATACAGTATACATTCAGCGTCTGACCACATGTTGTGTCCATGTGGTCTTTACGTTTTGTACAATATTTACAACTACACACAGTCACCTCCTCCCTGTGCCTGGTTTCACTGTCATACGAAAGGTTGGGGGCAGGCTTTTGCCAAGGTCACATTGGATACAGTATAACTCCCACTGTGGTTGTGCATAGCTTGTGCATAGTCTCTATTGCATTTTCAAGATAAATACTGCAAAAAAAAAGTAGTTACCTTTTTTTTTTATTATAGCATATTCGTCAGCTTTTCTTATTTTGGTATCCATTTTAGAACGGCTAAGTGCAAGTTACAGGACACTGACGATGTCAATGCTTTTTGTTGACACAATTTCAGTTGAACTTGGAAAAGCTAAAGGGTTCTACCTTTGCCAGAGTTATCCTAAACCATATAATTTACCTCTTTGCAGTATGTGGAGCCACAGAAGGGGACACCCTGATCCCTAAGGCTTTTGCATTGTCTTTAGGACACCTGGTCATGTGTGTTGGAAATGTGTCGGATTTAGTGCGTATTAGTGAACCAAATATGGTTGAAGGGCTGCAATCATGGGACCGTTGTTTCTCTCAGGGGAATATAAAGGCACGGCCTCTGGTAGAGAAAGTGGTTAAAGATGTTTCTGGTTTGTTAAAACATTTCTACTTATATAGACTTGCATCATCTAATTCAGGTTTTTGGCTTGGAGCGCTTGAATCATATGATGATAGAAAACACAGTGTAGTTCTCTTACTTTTAGTGCTTTAAGAGTTCTTTCAAGCTAGGAGTATGACTCTGAAGCCAAGCCGTTTGGCCTGTAACACTTGGGTCAACAAGGAAGACAATGACTTAGCTAAGTGAAAACATGAACAAAGCCACTAGTGGATTCATCTTGGCGCCACAAGTTGGGTTATAGAGTTCTGTGTTGGATCATTAATTTGAGCTAAAAATGGCATTTGTGCTTGGTTGAAGGTTTCCGGACCATAGAGCACCACGTGAACCTCTAGGCCTAAGTCAAGTAAAGAATGTTAAGAGAGTGTAGGGCTTTGCTTTGATGGCTTGGGTACATTAGCCTATTTGCACCGTGCCTCATTGTGCAAACGCTCGTGATGGCCCCCCTCACTCCCCTTTTCCCCCCAGTAAAATCAACTGTAATCATAGTGATGGACGAAGCAAACACTGACTTCAGGGCAACAGGTTGAGTTTCCTTGTCTGAGCCTCAGTTATGTTCCTAATCACATTCTTGGTCTCATTTTACCTCATTCCTATGCTGGCACAAATGACTGATTTGAAACGTGAACCTGGGAAAGTATTTTTGTGTTCAAGCGCCAGTCTACTATCCTAAGAGGTTTAGGTATAATGGAGGTGGGCGTGGCGAGCCTCAGAAATACCTCAGGGTGCTGTCTGCGGAGAGGATCAGTGGTGGGGCATCATGACAGGGGAATACCCTTAAGCTCACACAATGGGGCTGTAATACTGGTACATTATATCTATCAAGCCAGGGCTCTATGCTTACTTTTTTTTCAAGGAGCACATGTGCTCCTAAGTTAAGGGGAAAGCACAGCCAAAAATGTTGGGGGCACAAATTTAACGTGCATACCGTGGCCTAATGTGCATAGGCCTAACACCACCCTTTTACCAACAAAATCGCAACAAATCATTTCTCTTCAATAACTTAAATTGAATACTGCATTCAAGCAATCTGCAATTAAAATGAACCATATGTAAGTTAAGTATGACATGCCCATCCTCACCTCTACTGTAATACAAAACAGGTGGTTGAATTGTCAATTGAATCTTGTATTCAAGCCATGTTTCACCCCACATCCCACTCACTGTCAAGTGAGCCATCGTTTGTAAAAAGACTCGTCAGAGATTCGTGGTGCAATCCAGAACTGATGTCACAACTGGGGCCAAATCTGACTTTCATTCATGTTTTCATTCACGTTTTGTGTTGTACTTGTATGAATAGATTTTTATAGCCGTTGAATTTCATCAATAGGATGTGTGGAACATTTGTATAATACCTAATTTGCATGTGCTGGTAAAAGTTGCAAATGTCATGGTGAACGGAGGGTGATCAGATCACTTCTATTAGAGAGGCAGAGTAGAGACTGATTGTTGTTAGAATGAAGTGCTGTGATGTTATTTAACTGCAGTCAACATTTTTGTAGGGAACATCTCTGTTTCGTCCCTACTTCTGTCCCTGTCCAACAGGGCATGCTTTCCAGATGAAGTCTTCATCTGATAATGAGTGGTGGCTGTAATCAAGCTTGTAATTTCCCTTCTAATCTTGTCCTTATCACTAAAGCCTACAGTACAAGAGCCGAGGGGGTCTTTTATCGCTACATGCACTTGTGTTTTTTTTTTTTTTTTTACATGCTATTGGAGCTGAAGTGGTACTCACTGCAATTTCACCTCCACTATTGGAAGTCCTGAAAGGTTACAACAATTTTAGACTTCCCTTTATTGAGCTAGGCTTAGTGCTTATAAGCTCCTGGCCCATGTTTTGTTTTTCTTTTAAAGATGACATAACTTTCAGATGTGAAACAGTGTTAGGTACTGTACTTAACAGGCGCCAAAGGTGATTTGATTGTAGACCAAGTGTGTGCCAATAACCTACAGCAGTGACCAAAACAATCTGGTGGACATGTGCCGATGAAATGCCTTTATACATTAGCCTCTACAAAACGACTTACAATCAGTAGTAGTATCTGTCAACAGTTGAACTGGTATACACCAGCTGCTTGCAAGCAAACAACATTCTCCTAGAATAATGACAGCATCATGTCATCGTGGTTACTTAGCTTATGCATTTTTCGTATCACGTCTGTTACCATCTCTAAAAACAACCACAAGTAGTGCAGTTCATCACTTAAACAGGTATGTGACTGGAAAAGGACATTACTGTTGCTCCCTGCACCAGGAACAGAACAAGAGCTGGCATTTCACATCAAAAGTTAGCCAAGGGAAATCCCTTTTCCACTAGTTATATCAATACATTTTCCATTTAGTTTCGCCCTTAATTCAATTTGGCAATAGTTCTTCTTTCGTTTCTTCCTTGCGGGCTCGTTTGGGGTTTTGGTTGAGCACTTGAAAACACTGCTTAATTTTCTCTACATCTAGCTAGCTCAACTCGCAAACAGGGATTGTTCGCTAGAATTGTGGGGTTTGGTGGTGGATGTATGGACTTGATGCAGACAGTAACATGATTTTTAATCGCACGAAAGACTACAACTACCCAGTAGAATAGCGATGAGCCATCAATTCACAGACACACAAGCACACAAACCCTCACTTCACGCAAACAAGCGGCCGTGTCTCACACACACGCAAAACTGTGTTACACGGGTGCTACTGCGGTAAATGAATTCATCGCCAGAACGATTTCTTCGTAGCACATGCAACATATATGTACAGTCCTGCTCTAATGACCCCCCCCCCCCCTCCAATTGTGTCATGGGCTTTTACAATACATTGATGTTAAAGACATTAAACCCTTCCCAGCTAAATATAGGTGTTCACATGGCTTATGACATCTTTGCTACCGTAATAATGTTTTGGAGTATATACTGGACCTCACACATAGGCTACAGCCCAACCAATCATCTTTCCCAAACAAACCCAAATGACAATGCAGCTATGTGTCAGGAATGTTCCTTTTCTCTTTCCATTTCACTCCCTGTGCTACGTGCAAACAATCAACCTTTCCATTCCCTGTTCATGTTGTTGTCAGAGTTGGCCTGCAATCACCTCAACCATGCCCTTAAAGACGCTTTTCATGCATTTATTGATATGATGGAAGCCAAGTCATTGATCATTCTCATTCAATCATTTCCCTTGAGGGAAAGGGCTTGCTAAGGGTTTGTTAAGGGTTTGTTAAGGGTTTGGGACTGGAAATAATAGAATATGTCTTCAAGTCGGGCCAGAGTTTTGCTCACCTCACATGTGGCTTTAGATTTTAAAAGAAGTCTTTGTAAAATCCATCCTCAGCAGACTTGTCACTGTTTTCTGCCATAATGACCTTGTTTTCCTTCTCACATGATTTTCTTAAACAAGGCTTTGATTTTCAAGCTGGCCTCTGTGTTTACTTGAATTGCATTTCATGGTGATTTATGTTTATTGCAGAGTTTCACATCACGTTCAGTCTTATTGGGGCGAAGAGAGGAGCAAGATAACATTGACAAAATCTTCAGAAATGAGTTTGAATTTTTGTCTCTTTGACTCCGCGCAGGCCTTTTCGATTTCAACATGAAAAGCATTTTGTACATTTCGCCCTACAACCTGATAATATGTTCACACGTTTCTTTACATGTCAAATTGTGGGCTTCAATTGTCAAGGCTGTAAAAAGGCACGTCCATTCTTTTAGGTGACAGCTACCAAGTAGAGCGGGTCACTGGAGGTGTGGCCTGGCAGTAAATGTGTCACTTTATATTCTCCAGGGAGAACGAAAAGCTGTATTGAACACATTGATGAACTTCACTTCTCTTTGGCTTGTTTCTTTGGCTCTGGGATTTACTAGACAGATCTGGCTTCTACCAGATGTGATCAGCAAACACAATCTACCGAGCCAGCTTTGTAACATTGGTGATAGAAATGACTAGGGCTGCAACTAGCGATTATTTTGATAATCGCTAAGTCTGTTGATTATCGTTTCCATTAACTGATGGTTAATGGAATCAATAACCGATAGTTGCCGATAGTTGGCTTGTTTAAAAAAAATAATAATAATGTATTTAAAGATGTATTTATGCATAAAATGTGCAGTGTTTTCGTGTTTGAACAGGTTTTCATAAAGCATTAAAACACAACACAGTGGCTTTTTAAAAACAAAAACAACTAGGCATTCATAAAGCCCCCAGGTAATACAGTATATAATGCCTTTTTTGTTCTCATTACAATGAAGTGAAGCTGTGTACAGTTCTATGAAGCTACAGCTGTGCTGGAGTGTCCGACTGTACGCGTGTAGTACGCACGGAGAAACCCACCACAAGGCAGTCTTGCGTAAACTACCTTTTAGCTGAATAGCATAACTTACGTGAATAATATAACAACCGAGAAATAAGAGTAAAAAGAAATGAAAGTCACTTTTAGAACACACAGTAACTAATTATTAAACTTTAAAACCGCATGCTTGACATGGACCACCTATTCGCTAACGAAATTTGTTGCTAACAATTTTTGTCGTCAATTTTTGTCGACAACATCGATTAGTTGTACTTGAAATGAGTACTTGAAAGTCGTTTGTGATTTTGTCATTTGTTGTTTTATTACTGAAACCATGGCCCATGTTGGTATGATGTGGATCGCTCATGGCAATGCTATTTATTAGGGCTGCTCTGGGATCCCAAGCTTTTACTTAGAAAGTTTGACTCATGAGGCTGGTAGGTTGTCTTGTCTTCATGTTTACAACAGTTGCCTGGCAACAGGAGTTGCCAAGAAAAGTTCTGTAATTATGATGACCCATCATGTGATATGGCCCAGGCACCCCAAATATTTTCTTGTCCTTTAGTTTTTTTCATTCCTGCCGAGCTAATTTTAGCATGCACGAACCCACAAGAACATTTGTTTCAGCCGTTATATTCAGATATCTTAGGTTGTTGACTGTCTGTCTCTTCACTGTGCAACATTTGTGGTGTATAGAAGTTGTATGCTTATTTCTGTTTGGTATTTCCCCATTCAGTTGCCTGTGCACCATATCACATTGTGACCTCTGCTTTGAGTGGGTGGGGGTTAGGGCTGTGCAAAAATAAAAACGATACAGCTGAGTATCACAATATTTTTTTCCACGATACTGTATTGATTTTTTTTAGCCCCATGTAACGATACATACAATTTTTTATATATATATATATATATGTGTATATGTATGTATTTATTAAAAATATATATATTAAGTAAAATATACAGAACAAGACAGGGAATAGATACAAAATGAAGGATAGAATTTAATCATCAATACATTATTTATGTAAACTGATTTAAAATAGTGTGCAGTATCGTGAGGTTGATACTATTCTAATAAATTGGAATGGAAATTTTGAATGAAAGTTTTAACTGAATTAGTTTTGACTGAATTTGTCCGGGTTATCAATAAAATGTACATATACTACCCAGGTACACAGCAAGTTGTATTTTCAGCTCTATTTTTCATAAATGTTCATGTAGAGTATTGCAATGTATCTCAATAGCGTATCGCAATGTATCTCAATAGCGTATCGCAATGTATCGTGATGCGTATCGTATCGTGACCCATGTATCGAGATACGTATCGTATCGTGAGGTCTTTGCCAATACGCAGCCCTAGCGGGGGGCAACGTGTTCTGTTCTAAACATACATGCAAGACCATCTGAAATGTCAGCTTGAAGCCTATGAGAGCACAGCACAGCACAGCGCTGTGTAACCTGACACTCACAAGGCACTGTTGATGTTTTGGTTCGCTCCAAAAGCCTATTGGAGAATAATTTTAGAAACGAGTCCTCAGTTAAAGGAAAGACTCAGAGTGGGCGGTGCCTAGCTAGCGACAGATAAAGGAGGGGAATTTGTCGATTTGTCCATGGGGATAAAGCTACCCTTGAGCTGCAAGTGGCATCTACTGTCTGCCCTTGCGGTATGCAGTCACGGATGTCTGATCCGGTGTGGGGGGGGGGGGGGGGGGGGGGGGGGGGGGG
>JAODLI010074825.1:0-12808 GCA_027575585.1 Percopsis omiscomaycus | reverse complement strand
TTGAAGGTAGAGGTTTGGGTCTGTTGTACAGTTATTTCCGGTAAAACAAGCGCGCGAGGTCTGGAGACCCAGGTGTGACCCACTTAGACCAGACCCCTCTTCTCGTACTGAAAATGGAGGAGGTTTATATAGAATGTCCAAAGAGGAGAACGCCAAAGAATAAAAAGCATTCAATGGAACCCAGGGAAGCTCAGAGAACGATAGAATAGAAGCTCAAAAGAGGCTAGGTTAGAAGGAACGAGTGGAAGAAAGAATAGGGGAAAACCCAAGAACTTGGAGATGAATGGAAAAGGGAATCTCACTTCGGAATGCGCTGAAGAAAACTATTTGTCACTATGGCGACACACAATGAAGATAAAACACTTGTGAGAATGCCTGCAAGTTCTTATGTGGACATTCTTGTCTACAGAAAGATCTGAATGACACCCAGTAAATAATAATAATAAGTAAGAGTAATAATATGAAACTTTTCATATAAGAAACGTCCAGTTCATTAATGTCCATTTGCCTGTGGATATAACAGTGAAAATACCCTGTTAGTAAAAGACTTCTATTGAAATAGTATGAATGACTTATTTGCTGCTTACAACACGGTTCTAGTGCAGTGTATTTTAATATTATTGGGTTCTTTCTTTGTTCTGTATGTGTAAGCATTATAGTTAGCGTAGGCTGAGAGACTTCACCTGTTAAAGATGTATTATCTACATTAAAACAGGGATGGGTTTGCCACGATTAAAGGTTCAGTATATAGGATTTAGTGGCATCTAGTGGTGAGGTTGCAGATTGCAATCAACTGAATACCCCTCCCTCATCCAAGCGTGTATTAGAATTTACGGTGGCCGGATTCAAGATGCCACTTCAACGCAAAAACACGAATGGAGCTCTCTAGAGTCCGTGTTTGGTTTGTCCGTTCAGGTTTACTGTAGAAACATGACGTCGCAACATGGCGGGCCCCACTGAAGAGGAACCGCTCTCTATGTATATATGAAGGGCTCATCCTAAGAAACGATTCATTACTACATAAAAACATAATTATGAATACTTTATTCCATTTCTGCTAATAGAGCCCCCTAAATCCCACATAATGTACCTTTAGGTTTATGTCAATTAATAATTTTCAATTCTTTATAGCTCTCAGTGGATCATACTGACTGATATACCACTTGTCACCAGCAGGGGTCCTCCAAGGCTTGGGGCCACAAGTAATTGTGTTTATTTTCAGTAATGTGATTCGAATTTTCCACACTATGTAAATTAAATGACATACAGTATAAGTCTATTTATTACGTTTTGCTTATTAACACATAAAACATTAGCTTATTATTAATTTAGTAACACAACACAGGATCCTATCATAATATTTCGCACTGAAAAACCGTTAGGGAAAAATCACTTGATCGTTTCCCAGCAACTGGTGAAAAGCCGAACTCACATGGTGCGACGTCGACGTAGAGGGGATCGATGTTGTGCAGCAACTCAACCCTGGGGGAGGCGAAGCCTTTGCTGTAAGACAAAATAAGTATCCCACCGGTGACCATTTACTGTGTACAGACTGGGCAATCCCCCACATGCACATACAGGCTCAGGGTCACACACACATCTGACTCATAGAGTACACGCCGTTTGTTCAGCAAGGCCACACTGCACCGCAGAGAAAGTGCTCCACTCTCACTGACCACAATGTCTGATAGATAAGGGGGAAGGATAGTCTAGTGGTCTAGGTGTTGGACTCCCAGCCAGTAGGGGGCAGGATAGTCTAGTGGTCTAGCTGTTGGACTCCCAGCCAGTAGGGGGCAGGATAGTCTAGTGGTCTAGGTGTTGGCCTACCTGTAAGCATCCTTGAGCAAGATGCCTAACCCCTACCTGCTCCATGTAATAGAACAATGTAATTGTAAGTCACTTTGGATAAAAGTGTCTGCTAAATGACGTAATTGTAATAACCCAGGAATAACTCACTGCTGTTCTAGGTCTTCATTTAGATTTAATGTCATAGTCCATTGCTGTCGGCCTGCTGTGCACTGTAAACAGACTGGCAATTAAAAACTGAAAAAAGAAAAAGGAAAAAACAGTAAAAATAAACTAGCAAAAAACAAACAGCAGTTTGGCTGTCGTCAGGGTCACACGGCGACACGTCTACTGTAGAACACACTCGGCAAAAGTGACAGAGCGGTCAGCTGACCGGTTTCAGCCAATAGCCGACAGATTTACGCAGAGGCTCGGAGTAGTAATTTGTGGTTGCGGGTGAGCCCTGATTCCTGTGAACACTGTGCAACAGCCCTCAGTTCCACCCACTTCATTGTGTCCTCATTTAGTTTACAAATACTGTATAATGTGTCATTTAGGCAAAATGATAGCCTGCATGAAGAGCCATAGGCCAGTTAACTGGAATAGCATCTCTAGTCTGAAAATAGACTTGTAAGACCATTGAGCTTCCATTACCTCGCTAACAAAGGGCGTATTAAAACACGAGGAGCCCTTCTGCGAAAGAGACAGCTCGGTCGAGCAAAGTCTCAGAGCTGAGGGCCAGGCAGGGCTGACAAACTCAGCAGTTGGTATCACTCAGAGAATTTCCACGTGTTCAGGACCAATACGGATGTAAAAGGCTATTCTCTAGCTTTTGCTTTTTCTCTAAACATGTCCCTGTTGAACTGTCCAGACCAATGGTCCTACATACCTGATAGTGTTCCACACGTTGAACCCATCTAGCCGCTTGCTGTGATTGGTGCTCCCCCCTGACAGGCCGACCAGAGTAGGCAGCCAATCAGAGATGTGGATAAGCTCGTGGCTGACCGTACCGTGCAGCTTCAATAAAGGGCTGGCGACAAAGCCCACACCCCTCACCCCGCCTTCCCAGAGCGACCACTTCCTGCCCCTCAATGGCCAGTTACTGCCACCACACAGGGTTTGACCACCGTTATCTGCCAATCAACAAGAGAGTAAACGGTCACATGACAGTAGATAGTGACAGGGCCAAAACATTGGGATCTTTTTCATATTTTGTGTATGTGACGGTATTATCACAACAATAACAAAAACATTTACATTTCATTTTCATCGTCATTGTCAGGCCGATGTCATACTGTTGCATTTACATCTTTTTTTAATTGCTTTGATAAAAATAGAGAACATAAATGATATATTATGAAACATATTATGAAAACATGACAGTATTGTAAATTTCATACTGTAATATCTTTAAATATGATAAATTGCTCAGTCCTCCATAATAGGAAATAAGAAATATATTCCTATTAAGGTTTACAACTGCCCAAATATGATTGTAAACCCAGTTAACAGTGTGGAGAGTGTAAACTATTTTCAGAAGTAGCCCTCGGCCAGTCTGTTGGGATTTCACTACTATTCTGGAAGGCTTTGCCTGCTTCCTAATGCATTTTAAAGCTGTTTAGAGCCTCGATATGCTAGCGCTCTCTCACACGTTCTCAGATCACTCGTTTGCTTACATTAAGGCCCCAGCGAAACACTCGGTTTACAGATCATTTCATCACAAAGGTATTTTACAACTCTCAAAGTTTCCTTTCTGATAAAATGGGGCAATGCTTACACAGTGTGACTAGAAACCCTGAGAGTATACCTCATTTAATTGCAGAGATTACACAACCTTATTATGGTACAATTTTATAAGCCTTACACCCCGGCAGGCCAACAGAGTGGTGTGTCTGACTGACATACAGTTGAATTCTAGGTGCTAAGGAGTTACTAAGCAGTCAAATGGTTGGAAGAACAATTAAACAGGCCACCTACCACAGTCTGCCGTAGGCATAAAACTCCCCACTTCACTTTGACAGCATTGTTCCTGCATTCTAATTACCCTTTAAAATGTAAGATTCCTAAAAATAACTTGGTTTCCCTCTGGGTTCAAAGCCTTTACCTACTTCAGATGCAAACCATTAGACCAAGACCTAACTATGCACAGATGCTACTGCACAACCTGTGGCAAACCTTTTTAGGAAATAAATGATGGTTAGTCAATATTAAATTATCTTTTTAGCTTGTAATTATCGTAATAAAACACATCACACGTCTGTTTATGTGAACAGATCTTCAGTATACTTCAGAAAGTTAGGTCCATTGCTCCAATAAAAAAAAAAATTCCACATCTTGCTTGCCAAAGAGGAAACTTAGTCTGCTTATTATCAAGCAGAAGAAACACTGACCTCTAGTGGATTTCCACAGGAGTGCTATTTTGCGACAATGAATCTCACCTAGCAATTGTAAAGTGAAGAGCTGCTACTGTATATACCAACTGTCAAGTTATTTGCCCCTTCTGTTTTCTACCCATGTATAAAAATTATTTAAACAAATTAGGTATTCATTTGTGAAAGTGGGTAAATCGTATTGTATGAGACATAAACGGCTGGGGCAAGCAATTTAGTATTTAGGTATCTGGCAAGTTGCAATAGTGTATTTGGGAGTGCATATATTTGTCATAGAGATAAACAGTCTATTGCTGCTATTTATGTTATCCTATGTCTTTCTTGTGTTGACTTGCTGTGTTTTTCCCAGTTATGTGCATTGCATTTTGAAATTATGTATTTATATTTATTATCTATTTGCTTGCTCCCCTGTCCCATATAAGAGGCCTTTTGTCTTTTGCTAGGCCATCATTGTAAATAAGAATTTGATCTTAACTGATTTTTATAAATGATAAAAGAAAGGTCAAATAAATAAACATATTTAGCTAATAACAGTAGACTAATGGCTGAAGGAGAAGTGTATAGAGTATAGAATTCCAAATAGCAAAGACACAACTACATTACGATCCCTCCCCTAACCTGTTGAAAACACCAAGATGGTGTTATCCCAGAGGCCTCTCTGCTTCAAAGCCAGTGTAATGTTGCCAACCGCCTCATCCATGGCCGACACCATTCCAGCATACAGTCGGCGGTGGGGGTCTTTGATGAAACTGTAGGGGGCCACATAACGCTCGGGCACCTGTAATGGGGCATGCACTGCTTGCAGTGCCACATAGAGGAATAGGGGCTGAAAGATCAAATGCAAACACAGAGAGAGAACGGAAATAAATGTTAGCTACGGAACAGACTAGCTTTGGCGTCAAAACAAGGCTCAGGTATGCTGCTATGGCAATGCGCACGGTGCCACACCTGTGCGGGGTCTTGTTTGGCGATAATACTTGTGACCCTCTCCGTGAACAGCTCCGTAGAATAGTTTCCTTTGTATCCGGTGGCAACCTCTTCGCCCTCTCTCAGGTCCAAAGCACAGCGAGTTAGGTTTAGGGAGGAAATAGGACTACACCGTTCGTGACTGAAGTAATCCTCGCTGCCCGTCAAATACCCTGTAGAACATGGAACACAAGGAAAAAGTGAATCCCAATCTGCAGCTGCATAGATGATAATGTAAGTTTGGTGTTTGTAGTCCTAGTCCTAGTAGATGAAGCTCAGATGTACCAACCAAAATAGGTATCAAAACCGCGACGTGTAGGCAGGCAGTCCTTCTTGTACATGCCCAAGTGCCATTTGCCCACCATGTGCGTGGCATAGCCTGCCTCCTTCATCATTTGGGGCAGCAGTTTCTCCTCTAGCGGTACACAGTATGGCTGGCATGGCCAGATGATCTGATGCTGCATGCCGGTACGGATCTGTGAGAGATAACAAACTCAAACTACATTTAGCAGTCGGCAGAAAACCTTGAAAGCAAAGCAGTAAGCTACGTTACCAGGTTACGCAGTCAGCCGCAGGGGTGAAACAAAGTAGTTTACCTGATATCTCCCGGTCATCAGTTGATTCCTAGAAGGAGTACACAAAGGCTGGACATAATAATTTTCCAGGCGGACGCCACTGGAGGATATTGTATCCAGATTTGGTGTTTTAATCTCAGAACTGTGATAGCCGACATCGTTCCAACCAAAGTCGTCCGCAAGGATGAACACTATGTGAGGTGGCTGATGGGCCGCTAAAGACAAGGTAATACGTAGAAAACATACGACGTATGTAGTTGCACCTGCGGATGTTAGAGAAAGCATTGCCGATATTCTATTTAGAAACTCGACAGATCCTCACATGAAGTTATTCCGGATTAGCAGAATAAGGAAGTCCTCTTAACTCTGAGAATTGAGAAACTGCAGATGAATCGAGCATACATCTGACACGGCAAATATCCAAAGTAGCAGAACAGTAATATACGTAGCTCTATTAGATTATATTAAATTAAGCAGTGAAAATGTTGTATACTACAGTTCAGTAACGGATAGATAAATCACTCGTGCCTAAGTCAAGCGTACGGATACCCTTACAGGACATGTTACTACAACCAGTCGCACAAAAAAAAAAAGTTTTAGCAGACGCTTTACACCCACACACGAATAACACAAATCAGAGAACATTCCCTTCAATTATTCAAATATTTAATATACAACTTTCTTTATAAACTGTAAAAATTGTCAGCAATTTACAAAACATGATTGTGCATGATGTATTAAACAATATTGTTCAACTTAGACTTTACTTCATTATGTAACTTTATGGATTCTGCTGGTCTTAAATGGTCTTTGTAACCTATGGAGTAAGCATGAAAAGCCTACTGTAGTCACAATTGTTTGACCCTTTCCTATATCTTGTTAAAAACAGTGTGATGAAACATAAAGTCTGTCAGAGAATTCAAAGCCTATTAGATCAGTAAGAAGTTAAATGAAATAAGACATTGCAGTTGCAAGAAATTGTGTAACAGAAAAAAAAAATTCTCATTGTTGCTACAATACAATACTTTTGACATCTTGTCAAAGTGTTTTTACATAATACAGTCAAAAGAAAGAAAGAGGAACTGCACAGTCACACTTTCAAATATCACATTATATTCAGGACAAAAACAAAGCTAAACACATTTAAGACTAATCATATTAATATAGAAACTGATTACATTCATATTAATATGAATATAATCATTTTCTCTCCTTTACACCGTTTATTTCCCCCATCACAGCATTCACAGTAGTCGTTCCTCCTCAGCTGAGAGCAGCCGGGCTGGGGCTGTGTTGCCCCTCACACACTCTTTTTCTTCTGTAACCGAGTCCTTGTAGGTTCAGTGAGCACCAGTGGCTCCCGAGCCACCGTGGCTGGGTACCTCCTTCCCAGCAGTTCCACCTCCACCTTCTGTCCTACGGAGCAGAGCTCCACGGGTAGGTAGGCGAATGCCAGGCTCTGCTGGGTGGTGTAGCTGTACGCCCCGGACGTGGTGTTGCCGACCACCTGGAAGGAATCACGGCATCGGGTTAATACGGGAGAACTGGAGCACAATTTTAAAGAGGGCTTCGTTAAGGACATTTCCCACCTACTCAGTACAATGCAATGCCAAGTCTCTAACCTCGCCATTGTGCCAGACGGTCTCGTTACCCTCGGGGTCGACGTCGTCCGTATCAAGGGTGATGTAGGACAGCTTCCTCTTCAGACCCTGGGCTTTGATCTCCCGCAGAGCTGCCTTTCCAATGAAGTCAGCTGGCTGGACGGACAGAGGCGTAAATAGCACAAGTTATCTGTGTTACAAAACTCCATAGCACAGTGCATGTGTAAATGCAGACAAGGTGACTGGTTACCTTGTTCAGCTTGATGAAATAATCCAGGCCAGCCTCCAGAGGGTTCGTGTCACAGTTCATCTTGAAAGATCATGCATCAACAACATTACTTTAAAGTAACACCACGGAATGGGTTCTTCATGACCTGCGTTAGCTTAACGGCTACATGCCGAGTGCGAGCGTGTGCGCCTACCTCAGCCCCCCAGCCTCTAAAGCCCTTTTCCAGCCTCAGCGAGGCCATGGCGTACGTGCCAAAATTATCAATGCCGTTGTCCCGTCCGGCCTCCATTATGGCCTGGTATACAGCCGCCATATCCTTCTGTTCAATGTACAGCTCCCACCCCAGCTCGCCTAAACACAAAAACACATAGAATATGTCGAGGTGTTTTTACTTTTCTAACATACAGTAGTTGTGCTGTGTGGTGGAGGGGGTACATACACGGAAAAGTCCCTATATAATATAATATAATATAATATAATATAATATAATATAATATAAAAACAAAACAGTGCAGTACCGGTGTATGAGATCCTAATGGCTCGGAGTGGAGTGCCTGCCAGTTTGATGGGCTTGCAGTGGAGGAACCTGAACCCTGCGTCGCTCATGTCCTCCTCCGTCAGCCTTTGGAGAACTTTACGCGAGTTCGGCCCAGCAACGCCGAGCACCCCAGTGTGGTCCGTCACGTTGCTGATGTCCACGTCGTAGCCGCCGTCTGCTGCCTCCCTCTCTATCCACCTGAAGACGGGTCATTCAACAGTAGTGGAGTAACGCTCACGTGTATTTGCGTACAAACCATGTACGCATCTGATACAACTTTAAACAGATTATATAGTATAGTATTAGAAATAGTGTTTCATAATTACATACAGTTTATTTCCATATGCACAGGAAATATCGCACTGGACAAGACGGAGACACACAGACTTCTTTCTAAGCTTCTTTCTAAGCTGTAGTTTTCCTTCTACCTCCACTCAAGAGCCGCTATGAAGCAACAATACAGATAGATAGATAGATAGATAGATAGATAGATAGATAGATAGAGAAAGAAATCTAGTTGTATTCCCTGGGCTTTTTAGAGGTGCTTAAGGTCTAAGCAGTGCATTGGACCCCAGACTATGGAGTGTTTTCGCTTCTCTCTAAGATCATGTTATCCTGTAATAGGAGCATGCGGGATACCCAAATTAGTTTTCCGCGTAGCGGGGTGTGTCTCACCTAAGGTCGTGGAGCTCTGACCCTGAGCCTGTGATGAGCATGAACTCTCCCGGTGCCAGCTGGGTGATGGTGACCTCAGCAAAGACCTTCCCAGAGGGAGTCAGCATGTGGCTAATATTGGTGAGCCCCACCTAAAACAATAGGCAGAGAGCCAATAGGCAGAAAGCATTCAGTGTCCCAGCAGAGTGAATTCACACATTAACAAACAAAACAAGACGAAGTTTACCTATTCGATAATTGTGATACAGTACTGTATGGTATTGCCAGGTCTATCAAGACATTTGCATGAACAGCTCCATCAGCATAACAGGTTAATGATGTTGGTAGCTAAAAGTTGAGGAAGGGGACACACAACAATCCCAGCGTATCCCCAGTAGGCCTATGCCAGTCAGTGAGATCTCATAGCATAAGTAGTGCTGCGTCATTTCCCGTTTTCCTGGGCAATTGCTTATTGCAAAATCCCCAGTTCCTTCCTCCGAACGCCATTGTATGTGCTGTCCCACTGTTTATTACACAGGAGACCAGAGAATCTGCTTAAGCCAGACGTCTAAGCAGCTGCAGGCGTGGGATGCTTCAGTGTATTCTACACAATTCATCAATACATGCCATCGGCCGGGAATAATTCTTTAACACTGCTCTGTGAGCGAGGGGAAGTAGCATCACTAGCAATAGACTCAGGTCGCAGAGTATTAGCATTGTGCGTACCTTTGGCATGGTGTTGGCAAACAGACGGTCCAATAACCTCAGGGAGTCCTTCCCTTTCACGATGAACTTGCCAAAGGGTGATAGGTCAATTACACCTACGTTCTCCATTACCAGCTTGCACTCCCTGCCAACGGGCCTAAACCAGTTGGTGCGATGGAAACTGGGTCTGGGATACATAACATAATAAAAACATTCATCATATCTTGGTGAAGCTGCAATACTTCTTTCCATAATGTACTGCATACAATACTATTTTTACTACTACTAAAAGAATATTCTGGCATGGTGGATGACTGTGGTAATAGGCTTAATGCTACCCGGGGATAAAATAGGTATCACAAACACGGACTGCTAATTAATGATTATTAAAAATAGATTCTTGCCAGTCAAACAAAGGAGGCAATGTTGATGTATAATAGAGCGCTGATGTAACAGTCGTACTTGTATCCAATGTCGTCTCCGGGCTTATAGAACCAGTGGGGCTGTTCCCAGCCACTGTGGAAGCCCATGGAGGCCTTGTCTTTGAGAAGTTCATACACGCCACTCGTCCTGCAGGTCGGACGTCCAGCAAAGCGCTCCTCCTTAGGGTAACCCACTGTTGGGGACAGTGAATAACCCAGAAAGGCCATATGAGGATAGGAACAATGCACCGTCAATTACTTTACACGGTAAAGTAAATGTACCTTACTTACCTACATTATTGAAGCCATAGGATTCTCTAGCTTTGGCACACATGTAAGGAACATCTGTCCATTTCCCATAGCGGTTTGGGTCACATTCGATCAGGTCATAGGGAGGTTCTCCGGTCCTAATCCAGTCACTCAGGAATTTACCAATACCACCAGCATGGATCACTCCATACCTGTACACATCACGTCGATCTTAAACTTAGCCACCTAAGTTACGTTTAGGTTTAAATCTTTATGGAACAATCTTGACAGATGGTATTGCTTCCACACACACCCAAATCCAATGGCTGTCCAATAGTTGCGAGCTCCTTGGTGTGGCCCGACCATGGGCAACAGGTCAGGAGTGTATGTGATTGGTCCGCACACAATATTGATAATGTCAGCATCCTTGAGCACAGGGACCATCTCCATAGCCATCTCAACGTGCTCCATGATCCTGTCCAGGTCAGACTCAAACAGCTCCTTACCAAACCCTGGGACACCCACAAATAAACACACACACATGGGTTTGTACCAACAGAGTCACATATACAGTAAGTAATAAGTAGCTCTGTCACATAAGCCCAGGGTGGAGATAGACTGACCTGGGGGCACTCCATCTCGGACCCAAGCGTCTTGAAGCACCATCTTCTCCATCTTCTCATAGGGTCCAAACAGCAGGCCATCTCTCTCCTGGCGGAGATAGTAGGAACCTTCTAGATCCCTGATGACGGGCAGCTCCGTCTTCAAAGCCTTCACCTCCGGTACTGTGGCTGTCACTACATACTGGTGATGGACCGGGATAGTCGGGTGGTCAAACCCAATCATCTGGCCCACCTCACGGGCCCAGAAACCTGACAAACCATTTAAGTGCGTTACTTAATACTGAATACGTACTGAATAAAAGATACCAATGTATGTGCACATTGACACATTCAACAGTGTTGGATTCTGAGTTTGAGGCTATATTCAATCTTCACTTAAAAATACTGTGTTTAAAGGGCCCTGCATTTGTGAATTAAAATGTTAAAACTGGATGTTACTTAAGCGCAATTGGTTATTTTTCTCCCTTTTGTGGCTTTGTCTAAGACAGACCAGTTTTACATTTTTTTACAGTTGCATTTGCCTATCCTTAAGATAACTTTTATTAACTTTTGTTAACACAGCAACACACCTACATCACACAATTAGCCAAATAGATAATTTTCTGCTCAAAACCACATTTTGTTCATTAAATACCAACTCTACATTTCAAAATGCAAAAAAAACTCTACCAACACTAACTCCATCAAAACCCGAATCAATATCAAGTCAGTCTGTCAAAACACTAGCACATGTTTTCTAAGAGGATCATATAGTCAATCATAGCACAACAACTTTCAATATACTAACAGTTGGAATTACAAAAACTGCATTACTACGTTTCAGTTCTACCTGCATACTATACAACAGACAATATGAAATCCATTGTTTTTTATAATTAAGTTTCCTTTTACTGTGAACCACTCTACATTCCAGAGTGTCAAATGTGAAAAATCACAACTACAGTAAAAAGGCACAGAAGGGAAAAGACGCACAAAAATATTGCACAGCCCTGTTCTAATATATACGATGTTCAACATTTGGCCACATGTTGGAATCATCTGTGGTTGGTCAATTTTGCACAACTTCAGCTATTTCTCAATGTTTCTCAATTATCTGTTCATTCAAAAATGCTTATCAGCTGTTTCAATATAGCTTCTGAGCTGCTGTTGTTGCAGAAGTAGAGGCTTTATAATATATTTAAGGTTTTGAACATTAGGTTTTCATTTATGGCATGCTGTGTGCAAGTGTTTGTAAATAAGAAACGAAAGATGCATCATTTTGGTATTGGGTAAGCTTGTATGTGAAAGAAAATGTAAGCATTTTAGAAACGTGTTAATTGACTGCATATTCTGTGAAAACAACATGAATTGTGTTAATGATATGGTCCACAACATGTTGTGCTAATTGTGTTTAGAGTTTTGAAAATGTGAGTACAGACAAAAAGATGTTAGCGATTGTAAAAAAACTAAACCAAGTTCCATGAAATGGGCTTTGGTCCTTTCTTGCGCTGCCTCCCTGTGGCCATATACTGTATTACACACAACCCCCTAAAGCTATAATAATTTTTTATCTGTGGCTATTTATTAAAGTTAGTAGCAAGTTGGCACTGGAAGATACATTTTAATCAACTAGCTATTCTTTTTACAATACTGAATGTTGTTCCTAAGCTATGTACATTTTTTCTGGAGCAGATGTTGTCAAATCAGAGTCAGCAGATTTGTCAGATCTGATACAAGTGCGATATCTTTCGCTTGTGAAGATTTCCTCATTTTGGGGGGCAAGACCCAGTGAGGAATGTAAGGGCTTGAATCTGAATTGGTAATTAATACGTAGAGATGGATAAAAAAGATCAGTGGGGAGGAGAACATAATGGGAAAATGTCAGATGTGGGAGTAAAAGAGAACGAGAGAGACCCTAGTGTCTTCCACGAAAGCTAATTCAGGAGGATCAGATGTCTAAAATGCTCCTGCTTCTAAGGCTGCAGAAATAACTCCTACACACACACACACACACACACACACACACACACACACACACACACAAAACCTAGCTTTCTGCCGAGGTCATTAGAGCACACTATGTTATATTTAT
>JAODLI010074824.1:0-34049 GCA_027575585.1 Percopsis omiscomaycus | reverse complement strand
AGGGGCCTGGCGTCCCCGGCGGGGTGGGAGTTGCAGTAGCCTGGGCGATAGCGGGGCGGGGCAGCGTGGAGGAAGTAAGGGGACGGGCGGGAGTGGGCGAGGGACAGCGGGGGGGAGGAAACTGGGAGGTCAAAATGGTCATGGGAGACCAAAGGGTTTGGTGTCAGAAGCAAGGTGGCAAGCCAGAGAGGGGAGGGGGGGGGGTAGAGTGAGAGAAGCAGAGGCACGGAGAACCGGTGGAAAAAACAGAATGGGATGGGAGAAAAATGAGAGGAACAAGGAGTGGAAAAAACGTGGCAAATAATTGGGAAGAAGAAAGAGAGATGGAGAGAATGTTAGTGTCTGTTGACAGAAGAATGCACAACCATGAATATATTCCCCAAGAACCTTGCTGTCATGTAACATGCAGTAATGCAGTAATGCAGTATTTTCACAACATATCCACCACTCAGGTTAACAGACATCGATGCCCATAGCACATGAGAGTCAATGGAGGCAGCTCATGGAGAACATTAATTACAGTTAACAGCTGAAGAGGTTTTTTAAAAGACAGGTTTTGATAATATACCAGGACTATACATACTACTGTCAGCTGTTGCAAGTTGAACAGGCCAAGACTGGGTTGGCGATTGAGGTTTCACTTTCAATTTCATGCGCTCTGTGGGAGCAATACAGAATAAAATACAACCCCCCACAGAGTGCCACAGAGTGAATCTTTAGGCTAAATGTTTTGCAGTGAACTGCAGTGACATCACTTTCTCTCTCCCTTTCTCCTTCGCTCTACCACTGTCCACCCCTCCCCTCTCCTAGCCCACTACAGCATAGCTGTACTGCTGAGTCAATCATCGGACAGCAGAGTTCTGTTTCTTTTTGCTTAGTCACAGTGCCTGTCTCTATGGAGATAACAGAGACAGGCACCACTAATTAGATCACATTCAATCAGCTCAGACAGACAGCAGAGAACAACCGTACCTTAGTAAGACTTGAGCTGTCTTTCATATGGAACCCTTAACATACTTCCTGTTTTTCTGACACTGACTCACAGCTACTGGTTCATAATCCAGGGCCCTCCCCTAAAGTTTCTTAAAGGTGTATACACCTATTTCGGGCTTACAAGAAGAAGGATCACATCATATGATTGGGGAAACTTCTACTGCAGGCAACAGGCATCTACTTTGTCCAGACTATGAACATCTCTTATCTAATATTACTACAGGTCTAACTTGATCTGAACATTTTATGCTATCTGTATGGGAGACTAAAAGACTGAAAGGAAGCAGAGATTAGCAAGAGAAAGAAAGAAAGAAAATGTCCCATAGACCTACTTAGCACCGAGAATGTTTGATTCATTAAATGGGGAAATATTGTCAAAAACAAGAGATATTGTAGATAAACTCCTTGGCTCCCCTAGAACCACACATTTTCACCCCAGCTAACTTTTTAACTGTGCATACGAGGGCATGTGACTTGCGGTAGGGGGGGGAGGTAAAGAAAGGCGTGATATTGGGAGCTCTGTAGGGAGAGGAGTAGAGAGGACTGCCAGGCACTCGTGTGGGAGGAGGGTACCCTCCCAGAGTTTTAAAACAAAACAACAATTCTGGACGCCCATCGAGACGGGTCCCTTTAAATCTGAGAGGAGATAAATAGACAAGGAGAATATATCCAGCACTCCTTTCTCTAACACTGCCCCCCCCCCCCCCAATTGGAAGATGGAAGAAATTATGAATAATTGAATAAGGCAGAGATGACATCACACTCCCACAGGAGTGGAGGGTTCTCTGGCCTTCTAGTCACATCGCCTTCCTTTGTACTGCTGGCCAGGCTAGCTCTGGGCCTCTCTCTCTCTCTCTCTCTCTCTCTCTCTCTCTCTCAAACTTGATGGTTCTCAAATCACAGGTCTGGACCCACTGAGGTGCCGTGCGTTGCTTTTCAGACGGGATTGAGAGACGATGCTTTAGGATGTTGAACACATCCAACTGCATGAGCGCATACATTCGGAAACCACAGCGGCAGTTATAGACTAAACATCATTTGAAGCAAATATGAGAAGCACGTCATCAGTTCGCTAAAAAGGTGCACAGGCAAAATAAAAATAAGCAGACAGACAGGATAGTCTAGTGATTAGGGTGGTTGACTCTCTGAAAAAGGTCATAGGTCATAGGTTCGATCCGCCGGATGTTTCTTTAGCTTATCACAGCTAACTAGCTAACTGCTAGCTCTGTTGGCATCACATGGCTAGAGAGTATCCACTACTTTTTTTTTTTATTACGCCAGCTCCAGCAAAATAGCTTGTTATGAACACTCTCCTCTATCCAAATGTTTTGACACTATTACCAGAAATAAGCCTGTTTCATCTGATTGGGCTTTTTTTGTAAAAACTGGTTCAACTCACTAAAAGCAAAAGGAAAATACACTTAAGGCATTTACACTGGATATCCCATTGGGATCTTGTTGGGCTCATTAGGGATGCTTGAAATGGTCTAATATTGATCTACTGTAAATTTCATACTTTAATGTTATGCTATTAAGAACCCCCCCTGTGCATGTATGTGCAGTTAACCACTAGTCTTTCCAGGACAATCAATCTGAGGACCACTGCTATAACTCGTGCTCCTTTTCCCACCGTCCTACATCCCCATCTAAAATGACTCTACCTCTCTGTAATGCTCCATCCGTCACCTTCAAGCAATATTTCCCTTGTTCTGTTTCTATATCTTTCATTCGCTAACTGCTTTCTACCCATTTCACTACAATCCACTTCATATTTCTGTCTAAGGCTCTGTCCATGGGCATTATTTGTGCGTCACTGAATACGAAAGAGAGCAGGCTGTTAGTCATTTTCCATGCTCGCTCTCCATCTGCCTCCCGCCATCATCTGCTCATCCCAGACGGTGAGTGCAGTCCAAATTACGCAAAGCTACGTCCATATATTCTTTGTGAATAGGTAGGTGCTTGTGCGTAGCACACCGTGTCAAACTAGATGAATACATGCTGGTTTATTTATTATTTTCTCCAAAATGCCTATACAGGAACCCAAAGACCTCTTAGACATCTTCAATCATTACAGTCATCACATAATTATTAAGAATATTTAACCCACCTGTGGTTCTTGAATCTAGAGTCCGTTCTCCATCTGCTCTTCCTCTCACCTCCACCTCCTCTTCCTCCTGGTCCTCGATTACTATCCTCTTCACCTCCTCATCTTTCCACTCTCCTCCCTTTGTCCACAGGTTGCTGCTGCTGACAGAGCATCCTATCTTGGGAGAGGCGCTCAGCTCGGGCTGGCCCTCCTTTTCTGCTCGCTGGAGCATCTCCTGCAGAGCGGCCATGGAGGTGAGGGCTGGCGGGGGCTGCATGAAGATGGCCTGAGCCTGCGAGGTGTACTCCCACTGGACGCCGTCGCTGTCCTTCTTCTCCCTCCTCCACTTCAGGTTGTACAGTATATCCGGGTCGGGGGTGACGACAGTGGGGTCCGGCTCCGGTTCGGTTATCATCTTTGTTGGGGGAGAGTTGTTCTTGTTGCGGAAACGCAGCTCTTTGAAGGTTGTGACTTTTGGCGCTGATCCCAGAGAAGATCCTGAAGACGAGGAGGACTCTTGTTTCTTTGGGGTTTCACCTCCAGACCTCTGTATTTCCAGGAGTGGAGGATGCCGCGGGGCTTCACCCTCTGGTGTGAACGCTATGAGCCAATCAAATCGCTCAGGTCGTGCAGAGTTAGCAGACAGAGTGCAGACTTTGAGGGCCGGCACAGAGGGGGGAATGGGAGGTAAAGGACGAGGAGGAGGGGGAGGGGGAGGAGAATCTGAAAGCACAGGGGAGTAATTGAAAGTCTCGAAGCTGATATTATTTGCTTTAGTTGCGTTTATATTGCTGAGGCCAGTGGTGTAGTAATGGTCCGAGGCTAGACCAGTGTTCCTCTTTCTCCTCCTCGCCAACTCTGTGAAGGAGGTGGTCCTCAATGTGTCCTTCATCTCGTCTTTCCCTTTGTCTTCCTTTCCTTCGTTAAGTACGTCTATTTTTCTGTCCTCATCCAACCTGGCTCCACTGCTCCAACCGTCTCTATCCATCCCTTTGAAGTCATATTTTCTCTCCTCCACCCTGCTGTCTTTGTGCCTGGTCTCCTGTGGCTCCACAGGCCTGGTAGGGATGAGATTATCTCCGTCTCCTTCCTCCTCAAATCCTCCAACGCAGACACCGAGCTCTGGGCTGAGTTTGAGAAGTTCTGCCTGGGTCAGTCCGGCCAGCATCAACAGCTTTCGGATCTCCACGTCCAGTGCATGGAAGGAAGGAGGAGGAGGGAGGGGTGGGGGAGGAGGTATTGCAGGTGGAGAGGAGGAAGAGGAGACGGCAATAACTGGGGGGGGAGGGAGAGGTGGGGGTCTTGTGGTAGGAGGCGGGAGAGACACGGGCGACTTTTCCCGTTCGGCTCGGAGAGCAGCGAGCCTCTGCGCCTCCTTCCTTGCGAGGTGTCGCTTCCGAGGGGGAGGAATGGGAGGAGGCAGAGGAGCAGTGTAAAGGGTGAAGTAAGGGATGGGCTGAGAGACAGGGAGAGGAGGAATGGACGGCGGTGACGGGGGTAAAGGCTTCTCATACCTAAAAGTGGAGAAGGTAGGGGAGGAGGAGTTAGGGGAGAAGGTCGACAAGGTGGGTGTGGGGCAGGTGGAGACGGCAATGGAGGTGGTCTCTCTGCTGATGTTGATGTAGGAGTGGAGGTCAGAGGTCACACTGGCATGACGCACTGGAGGTTTGGGGGGTCTTGGGGGCTCCACAGGTGAAGGGGTGAGTGAATCTGGAGCGAGAGGCTCATCACAATCTGACGGTGCTGTGAGATCCACCCCAGCGTCAGAGAACTCCTGAGAATCGCCCAGGCTTCCCCCGCGGCCCTTATACAGCTTCCAAGAAATGTCGATGTTTCCCATTTCATCCAAGACATCAGAGAGGTCCTGCTCTTCCAGATCTCCTAGATCCAGTCCATTGTCATGGAGCCTGGCGATGTAGGCCAGCTTGACCTCCCTGTTGACTTTCTCTAGGTGATCCAGGTGATCTAGCCTGTCCCTCAGGACGTCCCATGGTTGTTCTCCATCTAGATCCAGGTGAGCTATCTGGATCACCTGGCTAAAGCGCTCCATCTTCCCAAACTCCCCTACTGATTCTAGGAAGTCCAGCAGGCCTAGCTTGTTGACCTCTGACCCTAAATGTTTCACTTGAACTTTGACTCCTAAGTAGTCAGAGGATGGGGAGGCAGGGGCAGACGGGTAGCCCTCATCTGGGGAACAAGGGGATGCTGGGGAGGGGGGGCTATGGTGTAGGGGCAGGGATGGGGGTGCACGGGCAGGGGGCTGGGATTCAGGAGCTTGAAGGAAGTCCTTGGAGGAAATGGAGGCGGTCAGCTCATCTTTGTCATGAGAGGAGCAGAGGGAGGTGGACAGATCTGCACAGTCAGACTCCAGGTCAGAACAGGAGCTGATGGAAGTGGAGGAGGAGGAGGTGGAAGAGGTGAGGGAGAAATCCAGCAGGGAGGGTGGACAATCGCAGCACGACGGGACCAGGGTGTCATCATCATCATCTTCTTCGTCATTGTCAACGTCCACGTCGATGTCAATATCCCCGCTGCTTTCTTCGTCGTCATCGTCCTCCTCTTCTAGCTTCACTTTTTTCTTGTTGTCCAGATCAGCGTTGTCATCTGTGTTTCCCCCTTCGTCCTCCAGGGCGGCAGCGGTGCTGACAGGAGCCTGGGGCTGGGCCTGGGCCTGGGGCTGGGGCTGTGGAGGGCTGGTTTGGGCCTGATCCTTGGCTCCTGGCCCGCCCAGCCTCTTGGGGAGCGGTGGCAGAGGGGGCTGAAGCTGCATTTGGTGTCTGAGTGAGATAGTGTTGTTGTTGTTGTGGTTATGGTTAAACATACTATTGTTGTCCTGCGGGGATCGGCCATCGCAACACAGACAAGGCAGGCTGGGCTCGTTACAGTTTGGGTCCAGTGGCAGTAGAGGAGGAGGAGGAGGAGGTGGAGGAGCAATTTTGGATGCTGCTGATGCACGTGTGCTCTTGGATTTGGGCTTAGCTAAACTGGACGGAGTGGAGACATGTTTTTTTAAACCCAATCTGGATTGACCTACCGGGGCTCGAGGCTGCACACCCACCCTGGTCCTGGGGGTTTCAGAAGAACTCTTTGTTGCTCGACGTGGGGAGGAAGTGGTGATCGTGTTACTGTTTTTATCCTCCCTCCGAATACCAGGGCCATGAGACTTTGGTTCAGCTGCAGTAGTGGTGCGTCTGCTCGCCTCAAATCTCCGAGGCCTCTGCGCCTGAGATTGACGACTAGAGGACTGCATTGTAGGAATCAAACTTTTGTGATTGTCAGTTATTTCTGTTGCTATAGAAATCGAGCTTCTAAAGCCAGGAGAGATCCACGCTGTGACTGGCCATGACGGTCACATCTTGGCTTCACTCCCAAGCCCTGAAACATTAAAGGAGACATAGGGTCAACAGGGACTATGAAGAAACGGCTTTGCCCAGTTCCAGGCAAAGTATAGGGAGTGCCCATCTGAACCTTGAAATATACATAGATATATATATACAGCATCAATTCCTCCCCAGATTATCTATTTAGTATATAATTATTTAATAATAATAATCATAATTTTTCTATCTATCATAATAGTATCTAGTAAAAACAGCTAATTAGAGTAGGTTGCCTAATCTGTAGCCTACGCTTCATGAGCAATGACGCTGTTTAACAGTGGTCTGTTATTAACAGAACAGTTGAGAGGAACTATAGCGTGGAAACACCAAAACGGCCAAATCTGAGTAGCCTACTGTGGGCCAAACACGATCCAAACTCCACTCACGCGTGAAATAATGTTCAACTCCGTGCCGGTCATTTTAAAGGCACATCTACCAAGGTCTACTGCTTATATAGGCTGTTCCTCAGTGCCCTTCACGTCGACCAGGAATATAAATCACTTAAATGCCTGATTCCGTCGCAATTTTCCTAAAAGACAATAAGGCTAGCCAGATGCAATAAAAAAAAATCCAATTTCATGTAGGCTATGCGAATGAAATTTGATCACTCCCTGTATTTAGCGTGCATGTATTGATCCGAGAGAACTGATGGAGACAGGGAGGATGGGAGAAGGGGACGATAGGAGGGGAGGGGGGGGGGGGGGTGTACCTCAAGCCGCATCGCCCTGCAATATAGGCCCATCCACCCCCACTATGACTTACATTTTAAAACTAATATTTCTAACGCATTTCAAACTTATGACGCTAGTATTAAACCAATACATCTGCCTTTCTTGCGGAATTGACAATACGTGATAGCCTACGTTTCGTTCCCTTATCTATAGGCAGTCTACGATAGCCTAACCGGGCTATTTTATTTTCTTATTCGAGTAGAGTGCCATAATGTTTAAACCAAAGTGTAATTGAATGAAAAATGACTTACGACGAAATTCAGGGAAGGCTAGATGGCATCCATCTCGAAAGCAGATGAGAGCTCTGACAATCCCGTCCGTGAGCAAGCTCGGAGGCTCGAGAGCGGAGCATCTCTTCTCGCGAACAACTCGTCATAGGCGCCCTCCCCTCCCTCAAACCACACCCCTTGCTCTCCTTATCGTCATAAATAAGAGCTTAGAGTCCTATTTAGCTAGTATTCTCTCATAGATACACATATACAGAAAAGTAATGGAGAACTAAATAAATAATAAATTAACTAAAACATTTATTCTTGGTCACATTTATTTAATACAAGCGATAAGACATTACTCAGTAGTTGGCAGACTTTACAGAAATAAAGAAAAGGGAAAACAAAGGGAATTATGGGTGGGGTGCTTCTAAACAGTGGGCTATTCTTTGTTACTGGATTTCCACTAACATGTGATTTAGTGTTTTACTTTCATAGCATTATCATGCATCAACTTAATACAGTTTCTTAATTTAGTTATTAACATTCGAACCTTAGGCACATGCCTAAATATGTATCATATTACTCAGGGGTGGCTGATCAATTGTTGTTTGATTTATGCCACTGTCCTTGTCGAATCCATAGGATTATAGGGCAAAGACAAAGATGGAATACCATACAGTGGACTGGGTTCAATATATACATACTGTAACAAAGAAAAATTACAATGTTATTGATGCAATTCACAAGCCAATATACCTGCCTACAGTACTCAGCAGACTTTACACTGCCGCTGGAATCTGAGTATGATTTTATTTTGGTCCATATCCTCTTTGTGCCTCTAGCACAACCAACCCCTCAAAACTCAACAAAATAGCAGGTGTCAATTAAAATATATATATATTACAAATAAAAATAACACAAGTCCAAATAGAACCAGAACAATCTACATAAATTCCTTAACCTACTTAATCCATGCTATGGAAAATACAATTTCTGGAGACCCCAATTCTCACATCACTTGTTCCTCTTGTAGATCTTTTTGGCAAAACTGAGGAACATAGAATGGGGAAGGTTTTGAGCGTGACACGCAATCAGTTTTTGTAACCGTTGGTAACTGGCATCTTCATGCTTGTGGTACAGAGATGGCATTTGCATTGTTTTGTACAGTGCTTTGACCAGCTCCACACTAGCATCGTCATGGCGACCATAACATGCCTAAAAAAAAGAAAGAAAAGAGAAACAACTTATATTTCCCAACTTTGTGCGCATTGTACAATGCATAAAAGGTGGCTCATGGAACAATGCTTTATGGTGTGGTTTATAAAGCCTCACCTCCAGCTCTGCCCTTTGCTCTGGGGTCATGACTTCCAGGGCCTTTACCACCAACCAGCTGCATTTATTATCCTGGATGTCTGTACCAATCTTGCCTGTCACAGCAGGATCCCCATAACAGTCCAGATAGTCATCCTGGCAAAAGAAAATATATTCAACCGTTAGGTCTCTCACTGTTGTATGGCCTACTGTATGTGAATAGTGGGCACAGAACTGCTCACACCTTGCCATAGTATAGTGTGTATAATAACAGTTTAGTGTGCGCAAGATCACCTGTATTTGAAAGAACTCCCCCATCTCTAGCAAGATGTGCTTCGCATTATTATGTTCATTTTCACTGTCAATGCCCGCCTGTAGAGAAACTGCATAAGTTAACACAATACATTCTAAAAACACAGCATTAAACAGAAGCAAATAAAATACAAAAAATTGAATCACAATTTAGACCTGTTGTGTTGATTGAACAGGTAATGTGTACTCAGACATCATTGACTGTGTGTACATGCACTCATATTCCATTATAATCCAGACTATGTAAATATTGTGGAATACCAGTACATTTGGAGTGAACTATTTGACATATTCAGTATTTGCATACACTTGCCACGTCTATAAATAACCCAGGCATGGTTTACTGAGTACGCAGACTTAGTTAACAGTAACACAATACAGTCTTACACAATACTCTCAATAACAGTAACACTCGTCCACAATTTTCTAATCTTCTAAAGTTTCAAACTAGCCACCACCCGTTTACAAAACTAATTTCTGAACCTTTAGGTTACTGACACACTCACACCCAAAGTTCAGGTATAGTATACAAACACTCACCATGTACATTGCTGCTGCCACTGGGAGGTAAAATGAGTAGAAGGCAGTTTTGTACTTTACAATGGCCTTATACCTGTAAGACAGAAGACTGAGCTCTATACACATATCTGGACTGCACTGAATTGTTGTAGTGAAAACTGTATTTGTAATGTACCGTATATACAATATATTATACCGTATGAAGCATTATATAATTCCATATGGGATGGGCAACGACTGGCATGACACAGTAATAAAAGTGATCATCCATTCATACAGCCAACTATTACTCACTTTATTTCCAATTCTCACCTTTCCATTGTGAATCTGTTGAGGTCTATCTGGCCAGGCGGAGAAGTCATGAGGTCCAGAGCTTGACCCAGTTCCGTCTGGAAAGATGTCTAGAACAAACAGAGACCTAGGTCAAATTGACAAGTCTGTCTGACACACACATTTTTGTATTATTTATTTATTTATTTATTTATAGATAGATAGATAGACGCACGCACACACATCACACACACACAACTGTAGTCAAGTCCCACCTCAGTGAACAGCTCTAGGAGGTGGACATAGTAGGCCTGTTCCCTGCAGTGTCTGCGCAGCAGTCTGTAGATGGCACCTTCTAACAGAAAGGAATCATTGATGGCATCCAGACCCACTCCATCCTTAAAAAGGAAGAAGACAAATCATTAGCATTACAATATACAGTATGTAGATGTCTCTTAAACTCTGGTATGAACAACCGCACCTTCTTGTACCAGCAGGGCTGTCCTCTCCGAGTCACAGATGCATCCATAATATCATCCGCCACTAAGAAAAAGGCTTGAAGCTGCAAGAGACAGACATTGTTAATACATGCAGGTACAGTAGTGACACCTCGACTGCATTCAGTTTAGAATATAACAATGAAAATGTAGCTAATGGAAATAAATAAAACTGGATTCTCCAGAACATAGCAACTGTCATTCAGTTCAAACTGTTATGTTTTCTACTTTTTGAACTGAACGCATCCCTCAAGAACATGTTACATGTTGACTGTAGCAGTCCATCTGAGTACATGATTATGAGCTGATGCTTCTGATAAATGAGCACACATCATGCTCATCATCAACCAAACACACATGCATACTATCAGTAACACAGACACAATCGTACCTCTTGATATACTCACCAGCTCAATGCACCAGCCGACCAAGAGAGCTCGCTGTACTTTGTCCTGGGTAAGCTCAGTAGCTGGGACAAGTTCCCTCAATGATCCAATTACAGACAGGCCTCGGTTCCTCTTGCCTCCGGGGGCATTATACACTAATACCTGAGAAAAGCAAAGAAAGTGGTTAACACCCATTACTCAAAAGTAGCCTCTATAGACAACAGAAAGAGAAAACAAACCTCTCTCAGTCTGTTGAGAGCATCAGCAAGAACAGGATCAGTGATGTCCCTCTCTGTAAGCTCTGTCACAAGCTCATCAAACTGGGCTTCAAACAACTGGGGATCTCCCAGCAACGCCTTCTTAGTATGCGTCCCATTGCAATTACCATCTCCCTGCAATGGCAACGTAGAGAGTAGAGAAGTGTGTAACAACTTTTTCGGAGCAACAACCGGCATGCTCCTAGATATCTTTGTCGCTCTCACAAGTAAGTTAAACAGGTGTTTCATCCCGATACACTGTTATAGAGCTTAGCGTTAGGACAGCCAACTTCAGTCCATGGACGTAAATCTGTCTTCAGTTTCTACTGTTAAACCAAACGATGAAAATACTCTTGCTATGTAAATTGCAAAGCCAGCAAGCTCCAAGGTGGTCATATAGTCCAGAAAACAAGAGCTATGAATAGGTAAAAGCGAATACTATTATTAGCTTGCAGGGTAGATTCCAAACAACGTATATCAGTTGGTGTTAGTTCCTGTGTCTGCACCATAATCTACGTAGTAACTGCTGAGGGTGCAAGTAAAATCCTACATAAATTCCTGCTTCTTACCATGGCAATACTTTGAGACCGAACTGATGATGATGAAGCTTCTAGAGAATCCCTTGTAAAAAAAATTCTGTATCCTTCTATCAAATGAAAGAATATGTTTGTTAACAAAACTAGGATGTGTTGGTTGTAGTTTATAGCCACACTACAGCTCGTTTTATCACAACGTCGCCGAACTAAAACTCCCTAAATGCCTTGCGAGTGGTGCATGTGGGCGTGGTTTTGAAGGCTTCATATGACATCGAGCATTTTAATTCGCCAACGCCATCGAACCAGGATGGGCTTTCGCGTTGGCTGACCAATAGAACTGTCAGAGGAGGGGTCTATAAAATCGGATCACAGCGTCTGTGGCTCACAGACAGAATACAGCTGTATATATTTTACGTCAATGTATTGGACCTGCCTTTACCTTCATTCATATAATTTTTTAAAGGGAAACCATGTATAAAACTATATTGTACTAAGTCATAGATGTTATATAATTACTGTACTTATTTTGTGATTCAGACCACAGCATATACACAAATACCAACATATATAACGTATTTTATTGTTAATAATTTATTTTATATAGTATGTTGAAGTAGGCTACATAACTTGCATTAAAAGTTCTGGCATTGGAAACTGTTCAAATTTGGAACATGTGTCATGTAGATACATTTATAATTCAGGGTTCAAGGCTGTATGTCGTTAAGCCTGCCATATATTTCTAAATAAATATTTTAATATGCAAGAGGTAGAAACATAGCTCGGTGCATTACTAACAGTGTACATATTGTATGTGTCAGTATCTTATTGCATGGGTGAAGTGTGTGTTTTTTGAACACTAAGTTAACTAGAACTGCAAATTCAGTTACATATGAGTGTATTCATTTGTGTGTTTGTTATCTGATATAGACCCAACAATATTACTTATGGAACAGTCCAAAAACTTTTGAGATTCGAACTGAAGTTATATTCTGGGAAAGAAATGTCAATACACACTAGAATATCCAGATCTGACAGATCCATCTACTCTTCATTGTAACAGAAGTACCAGCAATCCCCCAAATACCCCCCTCCTCCCTCTTGCCAGAATGCCAACAATCTGTCCCATCCCACCCAGCTATACAAATACATCTGTACATTTATTGCAAGAGACACTTCAGTGCTTTCTGAGTAACTCTGCAGTTTTAACTATTTTATCTTACAGGACAGGGTTGCTTTAACCAGGGTAATAGATATTCCTTGCCTATTCTTTTCCATTGTTGGAATTCATTGTTTTTTTTCCAATGTTCTTGTCCAATAAAATTAGGCTATTTGCAACCACCTGGAAGAAAGCTTTGGGAACATTGCAACATCTAGGACTCTGATCCTCCCTTTTATATCTATTCACACAAACATTTCAAAGGGATATTGTCAAAAGTTTGAGGTGCAAGAGCGATAAAATAAGAAGCATTGTTGAAACATGCAGGTAGACATTCTGAGGAAAGGTTTGGTAGGTACACAGTTGCTTAGGATCTAATGCACACGGTTCCTGTTGCATTTGGGGAGTAGCAAAACATGCACACATTCAAATCAAACTACTGTGTCCAAGGGCCTCCCAAAAAGGATATAATTCAAAGAGTGTTAAGAGTGTATGTTCGCGTGCGTGTGTGTGTGTGTGTGTGTGCGTGCATGTGTGTGTGGTCTGTTAAGTGCAGATACTGTGTCTGTGGTAGCCTTTCTTTGGAGAACATTGTGTTGGTGGACCAGGATGGAGAATGTGGTCTTTTAAAGTGTTGATAGGAAAATAAATGAGCTACTCTGTGTGACCTCCAAACGAAATGACTCATTAGAACACCCTTTAGAACATCCAAATGAAATGTACAGTCTCATCTGTCTATCTTACTTTGTACTATGCTATTTATGTGTGGATATGACGCCTTCTTCTAACAATGGAAGACAAAATAAGGGGTTCCATGATCACTTAACCTGAGAAACTCTCTGGATAAGTAGTAATGTACAAAAGAGCCAGCAGTCTTTTGCAACACATAATTATGTAGTAGAGTGTACATGGTTGTTGTGGCATGGAGGTTGGAAGAGTCTTATGAGGTTCTTTCCAGATTACTAGGGAGATGGTGGGTCTCAGCACGGAGCGTGCCTCCGCTGGGTTGTCCTTGGCCAATCACCTCTCCGATCTTCTGTAAATGGGTTTGGAGAGCGGCAAAACTGACCCATAAGAACCGAGTGATGTTCACTTCCTTCCACTGCTGACTGTGCTCATGAGCACTGGCTTGACATTCAGAGTGGGAAAGAGCACCGCTGATTAAGGCCATTGCAGAGGTGGCATCAGGAAAGAAGGGAGGGTTTTTATGCTTTACAAACAGTTGTCTTGGCCTAAGTTTACACCAAACCCCATGCTAAATCCTGCCTCCTCTTGCCTCACATTCAATCGGCAATTTTTTTTGTTTCCCACCCCCCCCACCCCCATTTTTAATTTCCCTTCTCGACTCCTCAAAGTGCAGACTCTGAATAGAGAGCCCCAGACGAGCCGTGTGGAGGATGTGGTGACACCAGTCGCCGTAGTGATGCGGAGGAGGAGCTTAAATCTCCGCAGCTACGAAGGTGGATTCCTTCTGATGCTGGGGTGTTTTGGTGCCTGTTGTGCCGGCTGTCACTGTGGGAATGATGGTGTCCACGGTAATGAGGGTGCTGGGGTGGAGGGCGGGCGTGGCCTCTGCTTGTGCCCCAAGTGTTACGCAACACCTGGATACAGTGGGGAAAATACAGCTTTAGACAAAACAGCAGCTGGGCTGTAGTGATACGTTGTTATTCGGTTATTCGGTTTGGAAAAGATTTAGTAAAGTTGTAACTGTATTAAACTACCTGTTCCAAAGCCAGGTGGTTGGTGGCATTGCCCTCAGCTCCGGCCCTCCTCTTGGGCCCCTGCCCCTGCCCTGTGCTCGCAGTATGCTCAGAGGAGGGTGCAAGGTTGCGTTTGGAGCGCTGCAGGAAGCGTGCCACGAGGCCCCGAGTCACCTGAAAAGAAGGACAAAGGATTTGGCTTCGGAAATGGACGACACAAGTCTTTCGAAAAATCTCTGTCTACGATATATTTGTCTCTGTTCAAAACTGAGCCACGTACACAGACCTTTAGGTCTCCTAGGGAACGGTGACAGTCTTTAGGTAAATGCAATGGCGAGGTTGGGGCAGCTTTAGCGGGCACCTGCACCCCGGTGTCTGCTGTCTTTGCGGTGTCTTTCCTGGGCAGAGCTTCTGCTGGAGGCTGAGGGGTGTGGGATAGCAGGCACGCCTCAGAGGACGGCCCTGTGAGAGGCCAAGATAGATAGATAAACCATTATTGTATGTGTCCTTTGTAGCATCCTATAACGTATCCACATTCTTCTGTGGTTGACAGTTTTAGATGAACAATAAAGTTCAATCTAATCTAAATCTCAAACTGCTTAGACACCAGCTCCTAACCTGTGTCTGTGGAGGTCTGAGAGCCATCCTTACTGCCTCCTGAGCCTATAAAGTCACCTTGAGGAGAGAGGGAACAGGGAGAGGTTGGAGGAATGGAAATAGTAACCATCACTACTACAGTGTAAACCACACAGGGATGTAACTTGCCCACCTGTGTCAGTAGAGGAGCTGAGGCCAGGCTCACTGTGAGACCTCGTAAGACGCAGGAGCCCGTCGCTAACCCTCCTCGCATTCCCTCCGTCTCTATCTCTCCTCCCAGCCTTGCGGCGGAGGTACAGGGGTAGATGTGGGAAGAGCTGCCCTGTGCCCTGGCCTCCCTGCTTAGTGGCGGCAGACGGAGTAGAGGTGGGGGGTGGGCAGATCTGGACCTCCGGGACAGAGCAGCGCTGTTGAGAGGTGGCGGCCCCTAGCCCTTCCAGCTGGGAGCAGCTACTCGCTAGCATGGCCTGCCGCCGCAGCACTGGAGACCTGACGAGGGAAATGCAGAAGGTGTGTGCGGTGGAGAGAGAAAGAGAAAAGAGCGTGTAGAGTGTGTGTGTGTGTGAGTGTGTCTTCACCTATATGTGGTGGTAGCAGTACTGGGCGAGGAGCAGGAGTTGGACCTCTCTCCTCTGAAGAAGCGCCTGGCTCTCGGCCCTCCTGCGAGGGGGCTCTCTGGGGTCTGAGACGGGGGCCCACGGAAGCTGACGTATTCCGCGGACTCTCCCCCCTCGCCAGCAGTGCTGCGGCCCCTCTCTGCATGGTTTCTCACACCAACCTCCATCAGACAAGAATCCTCGGAGGGGGAGGAGTCATCGGGGATGTCCACAATCTCTGACATCAGCAAGGAGCCACTGTCCATTGACACTGATACAGAGAGTACGTCAAACAATTCGTGTCACCTTTAATATATTTTAAGAAATGACACAGTAAGGGAGTTGACAGGTTCAAAGGGGATGCTTTATATCAACCAAAGAGAAATACCATTTATAAAGTCAATTAATAAAAAATAAAACACCTTCTCCGCTGAATGCAGTAGAGGTGGCTCTCTCTCCAGACAGCTCATTGCCGTGGGTGTCAAACACTGTTGCCTAGGTAACGAGAGACCAGGCTTAGCATGGGTCAGAGAACACACCTATTAAAACCTCCCTCCAAACACACACACACACACACACACAGACACACGCCCACCTGGCTGACGGCTCTCTGTCCCATCACAGCTTCATAAGGCGGGGGACAGTCAGTGGGGTAGAGGGGAACGGGGCTCTCCATGGAGCCGTTGTAGGTGATGCTGCACAATAGCACACGCTCATCAGCCAGCTTATTAACGTAACCACGTGTGTGTTGTGTGTGTGTGTGTGTGTGTGTGTCGTACCTTTGGGCGTCTGTCTCCGAGCTGCAGGTGTATTCTGGGGGGTAGTAGGGTGGAGGAGGGATAGGCGGAACAAACTCCTCAAAGTCTATGATGTTGGTCAGAAAGGCATCCTGAGGAGTGGTGCATTCTGGGTTGACTGAGCGGGAGCGGTGAGGGGCCAGCTGGCGAGAGGAACATCGAGTTAGACCGTAGCAGCGTCAGAGTACACTGCTCCTGCCAAAATACACTTTAAACGGGTCCACGGAAACAAATGGTCGGATACTGAATTGATCTAAAAGAGACCAATGCTCAGCTGGTTCAATCTTTTTTGTGGCTATGGGGGGTGGGGGAGAGAACAGTTTGAGCCTGGGAAGTTGTTTTAACCACATTGGTAAACTGGTCCTTTTAGGTGGTTTGGATAGTTAATGGCATTACGGATGCCGTGCCATCTCCAGATATGCATTATTCTCCCTGCATACTGGAATACAGACTGATCTCACACAGTGACCAGAGGACTCTGTGTGCCTCCTCACGCGTGTGTCTCCTCCTGTGGGGTGTGTGTGCGCGTGCTCACCAGGTGCACGAGGTCCAGAGAGAAGATGTGAATGCTGCAGGTCACGGTGGACAGCGTGCAGATGATGGTGGACAGGATGCTCAGACCACACGCACTGAACAGCAGGTCCTAGAGAGCAGCATGGGTTAACACCATAGTGTGTGGGAGGTTCAGAGAGACTATTCCTTTACCCTCCGACCAGCAGATCTGAGCAGTGGCTACAGGGCCAGTAAAACCACACACACCCACACACACACACACACACACACATACCTTGAGCTGGTGTCTGATGGAGTGGCAGTCGGCGTTCAGGTAGAGCACCAGGGTCTCCTCATCTGTGAGGGAGCAGGAGTGGGTGGGGGCACAGCACGCACAGAGGCCATTCTCCACCTTCACATACATATATACAGTGTAGAGAGGGACAATGCGTTCTGGATCAGCACCCACGCTCCTGGGGAGAAGGTCGTTTGATTGGGGAAGAAGCTGGGGTTGTGCGTACCTGACAGGTGAGCATGGATTTGACCATCTGGGCGTTCTGGCAGGAGAGCATGGAGCCAGCCAGGCTGAGGATCACACACACGGCAGACAGCAGCATGAAGAGCGACACCTGTGGATGAAACGCACAGAGGCAGGGCCTGGTTCTACGCGCCTGCAACCTTCACCTTCCAGAATCTCAATCTAAAGCTGAGGCTTTCGCCAGCTACATTTGCACATACAAGGATGGGTATTGTAGAAGATAATCATTTACACCTTGTTTAGAATCATCTACTAAACAAGATGCATTTTAAATGATTAGATTCGACAGTATGTACTGTGATCCCTACTTACCACAAGAGTCAGGGGTCTTTTCCATGAGATAATTCCAACTATCCCTGATGCCACCACCTGGGAAAACACACATACACACATATATATCATCAAACAGTGGTTTGATGATAACATTAAGTGGTTTGATGTTTGGAGGAGATTCCGACTTACGAAGAAGCCGGCCCAGAAGGGACAGGACTGACGCACGCGTGCCGAGGAAGTGAAAGCCATGCTGGTGAAGGAGAACGCCAGGACCATAGCCCCGAGCCCCATGTGGCACAGTCCCAGGTACAGCAGCAACCGTGCGCCACTTTGCCCGCGGCCCGACATGCCCCGCCGGCTGTCCGACCACCCCCGGGACCCCGAGGCTGAAGCCACGCTGCTGGAGTCTGATGGTGAAGGCATGTTAGTCCAATGTCTGTGTCAGTGAAGGGAAAGGCCTTCAGGCGAGATTCCACTTAAGCAATTTAGCCAGGAGTTTATTTAAGTAAATAGGGGGACAGCAATAGGGGCAATGCATGTATTTTTGCATGTATTGGAAAATCAGCCTCTGTCACTGGCAGGTCCCACAGGCTCTGCGCAAACCCCCATGGTGTACGCTTTTGTCCAGTCAGTGTGCCCAAAACTGTGGTCAGCAGAAAGTTGAGAATTGGGCAGCCACTACTCATTTATACCTTATTTGATGTTTTTCGTTCCTCCCATGAAGTTTACTGGAAGCTGCACAAATCAGTCTATATACAACCATGTCAGCCCAGTCTGATATAAAACATTACAGAATATATGTCTAGCTACCGCAATCTGCATGCTTTGTTTTGCTAATCTTGATCCCCCTGCTCCCAACCCTCTGTCTCCTTACTTCCACCTCTCCCTCCCTTAGCCCTTGGCATTGCGGTAACTGGAGTACGGAACAGGCCGCAAACCTTGAGCCATCCCACAGAAACAAGCGGATGCTTCGTTGCTTCGCCCATTAATCGTCTTTTTTCGCCAGAAACCGCATGAGTAGATCGGCTGTTATCCTGCCAAGGATAGCAAGGTCCTCCGGATTGTGTTCCTTCCGTCCTTGTGTTACGTCCACATTTTGCCACGGTAAAATATGTTGAGGAGATCAAGGCATTGTGACCAAATATCCCCGTTCAGGAAACGAAAAGAAATGTTCACGAAATGGACTGTCCGAATAAACTGTCCGAATAATTAAAGAGATTTTTAAATAGTAGGCTACGACGAAAAATGCTAATAGGCTTTAACAACTACCTCTTCAAATATTTCTCTCTTTCAATCCTTACCACGGGAGTTTTGCGGTGGTCCACACACACCCCCCGCCTCTCTTCTTCCTGCAGTCACGCGGGCATCTCGGTCTGCTCGTGTGTGTATGTATCGGACATCTACCTCACTTCTTCCAATAGTACCTCCATATTAGCATAACATTGGCCACATGCGTCTTAAACGTGCACCTATTTACACGATCACGTTCATAAATCTACCCCATCCGTTTCATTATTGATGTACTCTTCTCCACACTTCTGTATTTAGAGTCAAGAGGATTCTTTTATATTTGCAAACTGACACCTACCCAACGTGATGACAAGGCACGCAGAACGTGCAGCCAATACGGAGATGCGGCAGAGCGCGCGTATTGTCATGGTGCTGATGCTGAGAGGGAGGGGCGGTTGCCTAGCAACAGCCTCAATGACAGCTGCAATTATCTTTCAGACAAAAAAAAATCAACTTTCTGTAATTTATTATATGTTATTTGAAAGAAGTAACGTGGTAATAACGTCATTAATCGTGAACCAACAATTATTATACTTGCCTTTTAGACACATTTGGGCCAGTTTTAGAGGTGACACAAAGGGGCATTGCCTTTTCAAATTCTGCCCCCAATGAGGTTAGGGTTTCCTTTTAAATCTAAATAATGTTTGTCCTAATTGATTGGTCACTTTGTTCACCCTCCTTAGTTTGACAATTCAAAAAACAGGGACACAGCGGTGAGAGTGGTCTTACGTCTTTATAAACTATAGCCTGAACCTTGCAACGCCAGTAGATTATTGACTGAAATGTCAACAATCTGATGTATTGTATTTGGGTATACCGATAAAGTTGTCCTATACGAGGCAATTCCAAGCTCAATGATAAGCTAATCACTATACCAACTACTTCACACGTCAATAGAAATATAGCAGACTTGAAAACTGAAGGCATGTATCCTGATCTTTAAAGAGCATACATTATGTCACAATTCTAATCTAATATGATTTGAAGTGCCTGTTCCAAAAAGGAGGTTTGGAAAATTAAAACTTTTAGCTGGTGGCCAGTGATTGTGCCTGCAATCCCATTTTAATAATCCTAAAGGAAGTATAATTTTGAGACAATTCACTTAGGTCTTTTAGCAAGAAGCTTTTCTATTATTACGTGTGTACAACCACAGTGTAGTTATATTGCTTGAGGATGCTTGGAGGTAGACCCACACCTAAACCTACAGCAACACTAAACCGAAGACAAAACTTTGATATAAAGTAACAGTTTCCATGAAAGATTAGATCAGAATTTAATAGTTGGGACTACTGTGGGTGGAGGTGGGAATAAGATTAAAAAAGAATAATTTGGCAAATAACATTGTGTGTTTACCATAGCAACCAAAAAATTATAGATTATGCGTGATTACCATGGCTTTAGCTGCATATTATAAAAAAGAGACAGTATGTGTGTTCTTTATTTTGGGGCATACAGAACATATCATTAAAACACCTATAGTTGTTAAGGCTTAAAAAAATGAGGTTGGCAAAACATACATGCCAGGTTTTAACAAAATTTTGATTTGAACTTTATTCAGTACTCAGCATGTGAGCCTGTGTTAACTACATACATTACACAGTCCTGACAGGTCTACAGCCCGCTGAATACACAAATAACAGATTCAAGAGAGTTCCGGGAGAAACGGTAGTCAAACACCTCTAATGATAATAATAAGTTGCACTTAACTAAACAATGTCGGAGACAAGTCTGGACACTTTAAAAGCGAAAATGAAAAACACAGGAGAATTGCAGCATGTCAGCCTCTCTATTCCTCTTTATTCCCTTGATGCATCCATTAGTCTCCTCACTCCATTTATCTTCTCATATTGCACTTATCTGTTCCAAACAGGACTTGCCTACCACCAGTGCCTATATACACTATACTGTACAGCCAGCCTTCACCAAAAAGAACTGTATAAATACAATTTTTAACTGGGAAAATCTATACTTTTATATTCTCAGAATATCAGGAAAAGATGTGGTAATAGTTTGGGACATTCTCATACGCCAACTGTTTCACTGGTCTGATATGCAGAACCAATTAGTTGATATAGATTGGGCTTGAGATAAAGAAAAAGTTCAAAATGCAAACAAATTGTTAAGAACGAACATTCTAATGTAGAACTTGATAAAAATGGAATGTAACTATAATTGACTAATGACCTTGTAGAAATTTATTTGAATTTAAGTACACAGCAGACATGTGGCACTATTTGCATGAGGTAAATTTGGAACATAATCATCATCAGCCCTGTTAAATGTCACAGCATTGATTTCAACATGCTGCATGTCTAAGAGCTTTTTGACATTAGATTCATGTGTTGTGAATACGCAAATTCATGGAAACCCCAATTCTTACATCAGCCCTATAGTTTAACATTTGAAATATCGCAATATCTATACCCGATGCCAGAAGAAAACACCACTAGCGAATCACACGCGTGGTTCAGACGAAGCCATATCAGTGGATTAAAATCAATGTCTGTCCTTGCATGAATCCTACGCACGCTAAAAAGCTTTACAAAATAACTTTTATAAAACTCTTCAAGGAATGACTAGAAGGTCAAAGGAAACATTTGACTTAAAAGAAATATTTAATTCCAGGGTGCATTGTGGAATGTTGTTTCAATGGTCTGGCAGTTTTGATGGAGATCACTACTATCACTACTAATACAATGATTACTAGTCGAAAATTAGTTGTAGATGAAAATTGGTTTTCCACACCTTTGCAGACAGCCAGTGAATATACTGCTGCAGAATGCACCAAGACTAACTGAATGAGGTTTTACAGCAAACAAAGTAAAAATCTTTCATTTTGAAAAAAAAAGGACAAAAATGTATGTTTACACTTGCATGATATAGTTGATATTTTGGTCCACAAGATGGAGACAGAGGACCTACAGATTTCTCCTTTTCTATTTCAATAACACTGATCTGTTCCTAAATCTGGATGTATGTGACTGCCAGCTTTTGTTTCTAAATGAGGAGACATTTAGAAGATTTCTTCTCTGTGGTGCTGGTAATTTTGACCTCTCGACCTGTGGCGCCCTGCAAAATCAATACACTGGATCAAAACAGAACCAAAACATGTGGACATTAAATGGAAATGTAAAACACAGTCATTAAGAATGTAAATACTGTAAACTGGTATTTAATTTGGATTAACTGTATTCACTTACTGATTTCTTGCTGGACTTCTGGAGTATGTCTTGTGCCAAAGCCATAAAAGACTAAGACAGACAGATGGACAGAGAGATGGACAGACAGACAGGCGGTCAGAAGACACTACTCACAGAAGACAAACACAGGTAATCCACTTATTACACTCTCTCACCTCTTCAACGTTGATGCTGGATTTTGCACTCGTCTCAAAGAACCTGATCCCATGATCCTTTGCCAACTGTGAACAACAGAGTACTGGCCTAGTTATAGTATATCAGGATATACATTATGATGTAATCATTTCCTGACAAATGGAATTACAAACTATAGTACAATACAAAAGTTACCATATGCAGCTTTAAGGTAAATGTCAGTACGTATCCTTAACTTCATAATCGCATCCTAATTGCTCACAGAGTGAAACAATGCTACGTTGAAAGGGTGTTTCTCTCTTCCCCACTGTTGGTTCAGAAACTCTTACAGTCTCACAAGCACTATCTCAACCCACGGGATAGGCGTGGTTAGGTTGGTCGATTCCTACCCAAAAAGTGTTTGATCCCTGACATGCCTGGCCTACTTGTAAGCACCTTTGAGAAAGATGTCTAAAGCCTACGTGCTCCTTAATACTTGTAATTGTACTGTAAGTTGCATTGGATAGAAGCATTCATAACAGTGAAAGGTTTTGCATTATTAAACAAACTGGTGTCATCTGTTGTGCAAATCAATGTGTTATAAGATCAAATGGATTCTAATACATAATATAGGTCATCTCACCTTCTCTCCCGTCTCCTTGGAAACTTTTCTCTTGGCTTCAATGTCACACTTGTTACCTAGCAACATCTGATTCACGCCGGATGATGCATTCTGGGAGAAGAGGGATGCAATGAATGATTATATGCAGTATATGGGGGGTGTGGGCGTGGTTTAGCGCTGTCTGTATCGGAGGGAGCATCGGGAGGTGTAGTTCACAGGACTTGGGGATTGAGAACAGGTGTGGGCCAATTACTAATCACCTGTCTCCCACAGTAAAGGAGCGCGGGCCAGAACCGCGTAGACACACCGGGAAGACAATAGGCAGGCGGTAGTGCAGAGAAGGCGATCTATTTAGGGCCTGTACAGACTACTAAATAAAACTTTGCAGAGCATGCTAATACACAACTTCATGTTGTCTAGCATAGTGTGTTCGCCGCACAGTTCAATTATACATTCATCCGATGGCACATTCAAAGAAATGGAAGATCAAAAGAAACAAGAGCACAAGTTTTTCCAATTGTGTGGTCACTCAGTTGAGTTGTCTGAAGGGCCATGAAAGGGATTGACAAAGTAATGTAGCCAAAATTGCTCTCTGAAAAAAATCACAAACAAGCCTTTCCGATTTGTTCCCAGGTGTGACGTCATTTCTGGATTGTACTTAACCAACCAACCAACTCTGATCCATATTTAAAAAGTGCAACACTAACTGAAACGGAATGATCATCGTAATGAAAGAAAAATCTGTCAAAAATGACAGATGGAAAATGAAATGATATGGGGCCTTAAAATCAAGTTATATTCTGAGGCACTTTAATATTTCTGATAAAAAAGGAATGACTGACGAAGGTTCATCTAATGAGATATTTTGTCCTTGAGCCTCATTCTGTGACAAATACTGAATAAGCAATGTCTTACTTCTTTAATGCTCTTCATCCAGTTCTGAATGTTTTCAAAGGACTTTTCATCGGTGATGTCATACACCAGGATGATGCCCTGCCAGATAGGATGGGTTGATGGAGGAGTCATTCAAAGGCAGAGAGCACACAATATCAGTAGGCATTTCAGTGTGAGTAGTCTGGAGCTCACCATAGCTCCTCTGTAGTAGGCTGTAGTGATGGTCTTAAATCGCTCCTGCCCTGCCGTGTCCCTGCGAGCGCACGCGCACACACACACACACACACACCAAGTCAAGTATGTACTGCACAAACACACAATTAAATTAATAAAGATGTATGAATATCCTTAGACCTGTTTGATCAAACTGTCATTTTTGTTGTTTGGGTGTCTAATGCATTTCCCTCTACTTTACTAAACTATGCCAAGTCACAAATCACTCTCTTGACTGACATAAAGGGACTTTCTGTGGTGGCCAAATGTGATAAAGTCCTGTTTTGGAAAGCAACAGAGCAACTGTTTCCCTTAGGAAAACATCTGTAGCAACAGAGGAATATAGACGAACAGAGGCAGTAATCTAAACAAAAAGATGAATTACAACTAGACACCAACACTTGTCTCTTACCAGACTTGTAGTTTCACCTTTCTTCCATCAACATCAATAGTTTTTACTTTAAAGTCGATGCCTGGAATATTAAATTAGTATGGGGGGTTGGAGGGGGGGACACAAACAATAAGTTAAATACCTCAGATATGAACACACACACATTCTTAGCAGAGCATATAGCCTATAGGTCACTCAAATTAAAGCATACCTAAGCAAATGGGTAATTGTAATACTCAACCCAATAAACTGTCCTGCACAAAGAGATACTAAGACATGTACAGTACACAGGCCTATACATGCTGTCTGATGGGTTTGCTTTTGGCAAGATTTCCTGTTAGACCGACAGGCTCACAGAGGGGCAGAAGAGAGGGTTGTCCTCTGCAATCTGTGCATGCCAGAGGGCCAACCAATCTTCTGGGAATGGAGAGATGGTAAAAGAGATAGGAATGAGTGTGGGTGGAACTACTGGTACAAGTGAAAGAATGAGATCTCATGCAGTGATGGTAGACAGGACAGGAAATGAAGGTATAGGACACACTAAATGAAAGTGATCATAGAGGGATAGAGAGCAGAGACTAGTTCAGACACGAAAATCAGTCAGTCTGAGGGTGAGAAAACATGGGTGTATAACAGAGTAGGCCTAATTGCATATGCTATGCTAGCTTGGTGCAGACAAAATAGTGAGAAAATCATTAACGTTACATTCGCGTACCAAAATTAAGACAGCGCCTAAGTAACTAACTGTTAAAAATAATATTCTGTTATTATGTGAAGTTTACAGTGTAACAAACAGCCTACCGATGGTTGATATGTATGTGGAATTGAAGTTGTCCTCGGCAAAACGAATGATCAGACATGTTTTGCCAACTCCACTGTCCCCGATCAGTAATAATTTGAAAAGAAAATCATACTTTTTCGCCATGTTTTGAGCTACGCTTCAAAGTTAAGACGGATAGTTTGCTACTCAAATAAATGATTTATCATTGGATATGGACGCTCGAAACAGATGTGTCCAAAAGAAAATAGATCTTCGTTTGTGAGATTGTATATTGTTTTCCTTCTCCCTCAAAATTGTCACCGGGTCCGGTAAATTCCGATCCCCCACAGTGCCAATTTTTCCGATTTAGATCCACTATACCAAGAGGTGCAACTTCGTAGCGCATAAAACTTAAGAGTAAAATAAAATCAGTTTAAGTATCGTGAATTGTTCTAAGGACAAATTTCAATCGGTTTGAATCCATTTCATTAAAACACACCCGGATAACGAAAAACTCAGTTTTTCGTTCTAAACTAACTTTGTCTCTGCTCAGTTCCCAACGAAGGGAAAGCTTACGTAGAGTTAAAGGGAGGCAGGGCTTGCCTGGAGTGGGACCACATAACAGGCTCAAATATCCACCAATTCCTATACAAGCTGTAGGCGGCAGGACATTTGGAGAGGATGTTATATCCCACCAAGGAGATTGGTGGGATATAACATGGAGATTGGTTATAACAAGATTAACTTTTAAAACCTCTTTTGCAAAGCGAATAGCTCATCAATACCAGTACCAGTCTAACACAACCGATTACATTTTCTATAACCTACAAAAGTAAATAATGTACAGCATGGAGTTACGAAAAAATAGATATAACTGTTTTGTTATTTTATAGCACAGTAGTGGTAATTTTATAACTTTTGAATTGTTTTCGCTTTTGTCACCTTACCAATATGGCCGATTTTTTCATCCTTAACTTGTATTTGCGGATGTTGCTCTCTCGTTCTACATCGAACAGGTTCCGGTCTGCAGCGCGTTTCTTTTCAGCTGAATATTCAAACACGTCAAAATGCCAGTAAGTGTATACTTTACAAACGCCGTGTGCGTGTGTTGTGCATCAGACATTATGACGGGACAGTGTGTCGTTAAATTAAAACGTTTTTCAAAATGTTGGAGTTATTAGTAAGCTATTATTACTCGTGACTGTGTGCTAGCTCGACACAATATGGCGAAGCACGTGTAAACCAAAGCGTTCCATGCGACGCATGCTAAGTTTTAGATTCAGATCATGCGTGTCTATTTGCATTACGTCTATAATTCACACGTATCGGCAAATTAATCTATCGAGTGTTTTTATTTGTGGTTGGTCTCATGGTTTTCAACTTTTTATTTTTATTGTTTCAGCTCGCAAAGGATCTGATACACCCAACCCCAGAGGAAGAAAAGAGGAGACACAAGAAGAAGCGTCTTGTACAGAGCCCCAATTCCTATTTTATGGATGTGAAATGTCCAGGTAACATTATGACCGGAAATGTGGTCCCTTATTGGGATTTCAAAACAGCTAAAATACTGTCTATTTATGTTTTGCCTTTATGTGTTGCCCTTTCATTGTTTGATTGGTGATTGGGGTGTCAACTAAGGCATACATTAATATTTGTAGCTGTTTGCTGTGAAATGATTCTGAAGTGATCCGTTTTACTTAATCGGCTGCAAGAACACTTGTTTGTCAACGTTGAATATTTAGACACAATAGCACCATGGAAGCTGTTGGTCAGTTGTGATCGAAAATTATAAGCATTGGCTTGTTTGTTGTTTACAGGATGCTACAAGATCACCACAGTGTTTAGCCATGCTCAGACAGTTGTCTTGTGTGTTGGCTGTTCCACAGTCCTCTGTCAGCCTACAGGAGGGAAAGCTCGTCTTACAGAAGGTACACACAAGCATGTGTTGCATAAATCGTTTAATGGGCACATCACTGTACATTTTCACATTAACATTAATAAAATAAATTATTTCACTTACAGTGTATAAATATTGTTAATGCAAGAATTTGTACACAAAAAGTACACATTTGATCACACTCTACAAGACATCCATGTACTGCAAATTTATTTTCTCATTCCCTTTCGTGTATATAAATAAAACCTATATAACTGCACCACATTGTGACCCACAACATTTTGTTTTGGGTAAGAAAATCTATAGGTATGACTCTTGCCTTTGTGTTGCCCATTTACTCTTTTCTTAGTAAATGGGGTGTCAACTAAGGCATACAGCAAACATTGTAGTTATCATGTGAAATACATCATCACTGATTTTATTTCCTAATGATTAACTGCAAGAACACTTGATTGTTGTACATTCATGTGAATGTTTAGTGTCAGTCTCCCAAGCGTAGTAGATAATCTCATATCGTAAGGCATCAGTGGTCTGAGGACAGTGTAGTTATTATTTTTATTACTTTTATTTATAGGGGCTGTTGCTTATGGCAATAGCAAACACACCTTGGCTTGTTTACACTTGCATTGTTCCAGTTCTACCCAGTGTCTGTCCACTCTGCTGTGTTGCCATGGTTACACAGGGCCCCTGGGTGCTTTCTGATTTTTATGGGCACAACCTTTGGCACTAAAGCATGTGTTATGTTTTTCTTTGTCTTATCAATTTCAATTTATTGCCTTATCAACTTTACAGTTGGTTTGGAATTTGTTTTGGTGTGCTCAGAGATACAACAATTAACATATAACCACACAATACATACAAAAACTGTCCACAAGGACATACAGTACGATTACAATTACATTACAAAATAATATAATGATTTTAAAGGATGCAGACTGCTTCAAGGTAGGTGCTATTATGGAAGTGAGAAATTCTGGTCTTGTGGACTGAGAGACATTCCGGTTGATCTATTCTCGTGAGCCCATCCTGATCTTGTGAGCTTTGGGCCCTTAACACACCCTTGTGTGTCCTGCTGGAGAAACACGGCCAATGAGTGTCCATTTAAGAATTTCAGTTGATGGTGTCAGTAAGTGGCTGTATTAGAAAGTCATCACGTGATTCGTGTTCTGATTCGTTGAAGGTTTTCCTATCGCGCACTAGTAACTGCGAACTGACTTGACAAGTGATACAAAACTGGTCTTACCAGGCTGTTGTTAAGCAGCCTCACTTGTATGCATTTTATAAATATCCAAGTTAATTGTTTTTACCTTTTCTTTGTATCCCTTAGGATGCTCATTCAGAAGAAAACAGCACTAAATTAGAGATGGCTTTACACCGTTGAGAGGGGACCGGAACGGACACTCGCTAAACAGTAACACTGCCATGGAATTGAAGAAGAGGAGAATGGAATGAACCAAATATGGAGGTGGAAGGAATATGAAATCGAATCACGTAATATAAGCGCAGTCTTTCTCCAGAAAGTGCACAGAGATGATCTCCTGGCCTGTTGGGGTTTCTACAATACTATTCACCTAAATGTTTTTCTCTAAAATAAAGTTAGTTTCTTAATTGTTAAAACAACCTGCCAATTGTGTCATCTAATTTTCAGCAATCGTTTCAGTGCTAAAGTACTTAAGTTCTATTTGTCACCATTACACTGAATTGGAGAATTTAAGGTTTCAAACTTTCAGGTAGCTGGGTTATAAGAGCAGGACTCAAGACTCCACAGGCACTGTTCGGCGAATTAGACTTGCCCGGCCTGCATATAAAACACAGTGATCTTTAAATGTAACGAAGGAGATTGACACGTGTCGTGCTCCATGAAATTTGGGATGAGGGATGGAAAAGTGTCCACCAGACAGTACGGTGGGAAAGGTTACAGAGATGCTGCCATAAAAGGTTTTAGTGAAGTGTCCTGTACTGACCACTAGTGTGTATGCCCGTAGGCATGCTGACAACGTGCAGGTTGTTGGCTTGCAGGACAACGTTGAGTACACAGAATTTTAAAAAAATCTAGCATTCCCCATGACAACGAAAGTTCATAGTTGCTATGGTGACATTTCCCTTGTCTTGCTTGTGTATTAAAAAATAAAACGCTTGCACTCAAATAAAATCAAGGTTAAATGGAAATAATTCAGATGTCTTCATTCCTGTTCATGATAAAAAATATTGCCAATTTTAGATGTATGCAGATTTAAATGGCAGACAGATATTATGTGTATTTATTTAGCAAATGAGAGCTCCCACCCTTTACATGAACCAGGCATGTCTTTCCTGAATACAGCAATAGACAAAAACGGTCTGAATGCTTTAAGTCACTTGCAGATAGCAGGTGATTACATGGCCCAGCTAACCCTAAGTCTACAGTAGCAAGTAAGAGAGACTCGGAGGAGTTTTCTTCGGACTCTCTGGGCCGAAACAGTACCCATACACTGTTCCTACTGGACAGAACAGAATGCACAATCGTCACTGAGTGACGGTGAGCATGTAGAAGCTCAACATCAGTGCTCAATTCCATAAAATTCAAGCTAAACATGCAGTTAAAGTGATTAGATAAGTTATCTGAAAATAATTCTGCAACCTGACCCTACACATTTATATAAAACTTGTCACCCACACGGGAAATCAAACGTGTAGTAGTTTCAACTTTACTAAGGTTATATTATTTACTTAGGCCTCAAGCAACAAAACACTGCACTAGCCTGAAACAGCTTGGCCAGCCACCAATGTAAACGTAGCCAATTGACTAAAGGGCAGCCTGAACAGCCTTATTTATAGTAATTAACATCAAACAAATGAATGATAGGCAACCTACTTTAAAAAAAACATTTAAAATTTAAAAATCAATTTAAATGTGTTTGCTTAACGTCTGTTTGATTTGCATTTGACCTGTTTCTTATTCGTACCAGGAAAATATTGTGCTTTATTCTATTGGGCTGTGTTGTATTATAGGTGGGGTTTGTGTTTGGCATTGGCTTTATATCATAGATGTTTTATTATAAACAATTTTATCTTATCTTATCTATCTACAATCTTATGTTATGATAGGAATTTAGCTATTACAGAACCTTCCTAATTTATGGATTTCCCAAGTTAGGAATCCTAAATTAGGACGGCATAGACCCTGTGCTAAATTCAAAATAACTGGCAAAAATGGCAGCAGCATTCGTTAGGCCTGTATGGCAATGAAGATAAGGAACATAAACACAGACATATAATGATCGAAAGCCTACTCAAACCGTATGATGACGCGTTAAATTTCCCAGACCATGTATTAGTGGGTACATATCCACTGCCAAGACGATTCATTTTTAATTTGATCGACAGGCCTATGAGGAGGCATGGGGCCAGTGGTCATACAGATTATTAATGCACTGTTTTTTTGCTATCTTCTCGTCACTAAAATTGTACACCAATTTTTTAAAATCCATAATAGCAGTAACAGCCATTGATAATTATTGTCCATCGCGAGCAGCCTACCGGTACATTCTAATCAAAGATACAGGCGGTCTAGTATACAGTAGAAAGTGAAGATCCCTAAGTCTCCAATTACCACTTAATAGTAAATTGTCTATTAAGCAACTTCTAAATACTCAGATTATGAAAAAAGGATGTTATTGCGGATGTAATCTATCTGTTGTTTGTTTGTAGATTTCAATTAGTCCGTCAGTGAAGTTTAAGCGATCTGCCTTTATAAATAGCTAACCAGTGCAGCCAGAAGGCTTTGTGTAAATATTTAGCAGCTACTTGGGGGTAAATTAGTGTGGTGTAGAAGGTGCTTCTTATAACTGTATTAATGCTTACACATTACTGAAACTAACTAAGAAGCCATGCTAAATGAGATGAGAGCAGGATCAATAGTTACAATATGGAATGTCAACGTTGATCCGACTATCCTAAACATCCCAATTCTGAATTCTGCGATGCTGTGGATATGTGGGTAGACAGAAAAAGGTCGATGCTGGATGGAAACACAGGCTGACCTCAGCCTTCCATCCTGTACAGGCACAAAATACTGAATACACACAAAGTAAACACACACACACCGTTTCGTTGTTTTATTTTAGCTCTTTCCTGCCCCTTTGCTAGGGACTACGCCGTCACAGGTCATTGTTTACACAGACTCAACTCAACTCACCCAGACAACTCAACTCACCCAGACACTGCTGAGCACGGTCTGGTTGACCCCACACATCTCCGCGGCGATGACCTCCAGCAGTGGACCGGCTGTGTGTGAGCCTGCCCAGACAAGATCCAGTCCTGTCGCACACTGGCACACAGGGGCAGTAGGGAAACCTGGGCATCGGTCTGCAGGTTCCCACAGTGCTGCTCTTCAAACACCTGATGACGATAGCTACGGTGTCAAAGATCACTATGGTGGAGATAGCATCTGCAGAGGAGTTGACCGCATAGCCACCGTCTCAGGATGTTGACCAGTAGGCTATGCTGGAGAATATCCACCTGTGTGTTATCTCCATGTTTGAACTGGAGATAATTGTAATAATAAAATACTGATTGCACAATTTGTGGTGTAGCGTTAGCCAGGAAATCCTGCCGGCCCAAGGCATGTGCTGTTCATGTGTAGACAGTCCCACTTCACTGAGGCTTGCTGTTATCTACCAGTTGCCATGCCAAAATGTTGTGCTAACCAGGGAGCCAGTTAGTACTTTACGAACACTGAGATGGAATATTGGAAAGGCATCTTTAAGACAGGTACATACATTGGTACATTTTGTATCTAACTGATTTGTGGTTATGAATATTTTAGTGATGGTATTATGCCTTGTAACCATTGCATCACCAACCATTGTATCCTACGCATAATCACAGCCAAGGCTCTCTCGGGTAAACTGCTGCAATGGATGGAGGAGCAAATGAAACCTGACACCGCAGAGCAGAGCCAGAACAATAGTGTGTAAGCCATTAAGAGAGGAGCACATTGAGAATGGGAATGTTAATGGAGCAGACAGACTGGAGGTGATGTGACGGGTTTATGTGTATGTATGCCAAGTACTAGACCTGTGCAACAGTGAGCAGAGGGCCAGCGTGACCTCTAACCCTGTGATGGTCACCCCAGCGATACGGGTGTGCTCACTGACATGCACGTCGGACCCGGGGTTTAACCTGGAGCTAGAAAAGCAACGGTTTATCAGGCCACCTCAATACAATACTATACTACAATGTTTTGTAAAAAGAATCCATCTCTTTCCTGCTCTATGTGAGGATCTGCTCTTTGAAGATGAAACACTTGTGTTGTTGGCTGTTAGCAATTATTTTGAGGATTGAATGGTATGTTAGTAGCTAGGTAATGTGTGTTATAAATGAACTAATTGTAAGTCGTTTTGGATAAAAGCATCTGCTAAAGCCTGTAAATGTAAAATGTTTTCGCATCAGACATATACCTATTTCAACACACTGTATGGTCCCTCTGTCCGGAGGGTCGGCTGATCTAGACCCACAAAGGAACATAGGCTACTGTATCAGGCACACAGACACACACACACAAACAAACAGATTGTATTGTATGATTATTTAAATGATGGTATATGAATTGAATTATGAATTGAATTATTTCTGAAAGGGAATTCGAGGCCATCTAGAATGTAACACCACTGGAAATGTGTTTGAATTGGCTGAATTTGGCTCTCATCTTTCTAAGAATGTTGACACAGTATGCTTCTCATTGCCAGCGACAACTGCTACCTTGAGCCTGAGGTCGTATTAAATTGAATTTCATGAACAAACTCGATGGCTATAGTGTCGCTGAAAGACACCCTCTGGCTCGATGGGGGGGCGCTTTAACCTATGACTTCAGTCTCTCCACCGTCGGGCCTGTTTCCCTTCCCTTGTTTGCTGCTGTCTGACCTACATATTTGATATTGAGGTTCTCCATGTTAAGAGACATCGTCATTGTCCTGTGTAGCACTAGTCAAGTCTAGGCTACTCAGCTATGAATCGGAGTCACAGAGAGTAAATGTGGTCAACATAGAAGTGAAGTTAAATGGGATGCGTTTGAAATGCTACACTACCTCGCTAAAACCACTGCACCACTCTAGCGCCCTCAAATGGGCATAATATGCAAAATTTTCAAACAATCTCAGGCCAAGATTCACGTAGAATCACATTAGCCTCGCTAGATTGTGCTCTATCTAATGCTATAGATTTAAATGTTTATAGCAATTATTACAGTGATAAACATGGGCTTACCGCCATATTTGGACCATGCCATACAAATGTCTCAGTGGACATTGATATTCCCAACCATTCACTCAAACAATTATGGTGGCGAGGGCCCACAGAAGAAGAGATGCATGAATCCAAATGGTTGATAGTAGAGCCATATCAGACGGGCTGTCCACAACATCTGACGTGCTCTCTCTTACTGCCCAACTCCATGTGTGAGTGTGCTGGCAGAGACAGCAGGGAGAAGTTGGAGGAGTCCCATCTCACAGTTCCGAAGCCGAACCTGAAGTTGTTAAACTGCCCCTCCTGCTGGTCAAACACGGCCAACTGCAGCTAAGCAGCTCTACTAAAACTGTCCTGGCAAGATGGAAGGAGCAGAGAGAAGAGGCAATGGGAGGATATCGTAGATTAGGGCAGGGTGAAAATAACGAAATACAAATAAGGCAAAATCTCCAATTTGGGCCAATCAGATCACACATTTGCATCTAGCAAAAAAGATGAACAATTTATTTAAAAAAAAACAAAAAACATCTATGCATGCAATACTTTACTCGCGACACTTTTAAAATTGTTTTTCATGCAACGATTTCTTTCTGAAAATTGTGCTATTTTTACTCGAGTAATTTTTTGGATGAGTACTTTTACTTATACTCTTTCCACCTATTGTTTAGGGATATACCATTTTCCAGTTCAGTGCTTTTATGTCTTAATGAAATGCCAAGCTACTTGGTGGCATATCTGTTCATGTCATTAGGCAATGCAAAGAGTGGACCGGTCTCTGGGATAGAGAGAGGGAGAGAGAGAGAG
>JAODLI010074823.1:0-12809 GCA_027575585.1 Percopsis omiscomaycus | reverse complement strand
CCTCCAAACTTTTTATATTTACATTTAGGAATCACCAAAGAGGTGTAGTCAGAGGAGCGCAAGGTTCTCGCTGGTTGTAACACATTACTTGCTTTTAAATTCAGTAATCACATTACAGTTACTAGTCAAGGAATTACATAGTTAAGTGCTGTTTGGGCTGTTTTTTATTACCAACTTTGCTGTCGGCTTTGTGGTACTATTTTATTAAAGAGCATAAAAGAAAGCTCTTGTGTACGTCCTTATTAGGATAGGGATTTGTGCCGATATGTGGGCATATGGAAGGTTTAACATTACATTGTTAATTGGCAATTACGTGACAGTGCATCTCGGGAGTAACCCAAAAGTATTGTAACGAGACATGTAACAAATTACTTTCTACAGGGAGAAAGTACTTTCTACTCATACATTTTTTTAGAGTAATGAGTAATATGTAATAGATTACTTTTTTGAGTAACGACGCCAACACTGCAGTTAACACAAAAATGGGGAAGGCAGTATATCTAACAATGCAGATGGAATGAACACGAGACATTTACTGATTAGCAAAGTTATCCTGACAGCTCAATTTGTCTCAATTCTCAATTTTTTTTAATAATCCGTCTCAAAATGATTGGCATGGTTTGCTTATAGGTTTTACTGAATTTCAGTTAGGCTTCCTCTATCTAGGCTAGACCCAAGTCGAAATACAGAAGCATATTTAGAGCTGCAGTCCACTGACATAGTGTCTGCTGTTTTCACAGAGCTATGTTGATAACTACATCTGTCAATGTGAATGTCCTGTAAATGTACTTGAATTACAACCTTGTAGTTACCACATGATGTAATTAGCGACATTGTGTTCAATTTCCAACCACAGCAGAAATGGTTCCCAAGAGAGAGTCTATGGAGATAATAATATAGTGTTCACAATAAACTCTCCAGTACACAACAGCAGGGGAGATGTCCAGTGGAGGAGGGGCTTGCACTGCTTTCAACCAACCAGTGGTGTTTGGGTTTCAACCGAGGGGAGTGCTCCTCCTCCTCTTATGGACTATGGTCTATATGAAGTGTCCTTTTGTGGGGTAGAAATGGTCTCTGGTTCTAGCTCAAGTATTGCTTCTGGAAGTATTGCTTACAGCGCAGTACTAGTGCATGTCATGGAGAGCAGAGTATTCATTTCTACTTTACTGAAGTTAGAATGACTAATTTACTGTATTCACTGCAATTTACTGCACGCTGCTGTTTATGCTATCATGTTTGTATCATGTTTGTATCATGTTTACCTGGTTTGAGTCAGTAGTTGAGCTATTATATGGATGGAAAACATGACCATACTTGTAAATGCCTCAGGTGCCAAAGTGAATAATCCCATAAATACTAACAAGACAAGGGCTTGCTTTCCTCACCCCTAAACCCATTTCACACTGCGTTCCCTAGGGGAGCCCACTATTACCTAACCGTGCCGTATGTGGTTGACACCTGTTGCTGCTCTGAAGGTCAGAGGTGCATAGCCATAGCCATTGCATAACATAAGGACGCGCTGGCATCATATCTGCTTTCTCCCCATGCCTGTGTCACGTTATCACGTTACCAGCTAGCAGGCCTGAGATGGGTCATTTACTGAGCGGACATAGGCCAATGGACTGATCGACTACAAAGGCCGACATCATATTAGCTGACAGCCCACGGCAGTGAAGCACCGACGGAGTAATGTTACAGATGGAGAGCTTTGCTTGTTGTCTTTATGAAGGCCTACATGAGGGCCCCGCTACCGTAAACCTGAGCCCTGCTATATGAGAACAGGTGAACCTGGGCCGCTAACCGACACGCGTGAGCGGGTATACGATAGCCTGCATGCTAACCCTACAGGAAGAGGCAGAGCCTTAATGGTACCCTGCAAATGTAGAATTTTTCCAGCGTAAGGCCTTAGAGACCAGGCAGCAGCGGTGAGGATAACTGCAGCCTGGACTGCACACACGTATCAGTCGCGGTGGTGGGGACCTCCAGTATTGCCCCCACTCAGAGAAGGGGGCTCGTGCGACACCCCATTGATGATGAATGCTCCGCTCCTCCACTCTAAAAGGGTGCACGCCTACATCATCAGCTGTAGCTCACGGCCAGCGTAGCCTCCACCAGCCTCAGCAAACACCAGCGGTGGGTTTGAAACAATAGAGAACGCCAACTCAATAAAAAGGAGGCAGGAAATCACTTTAGGCTTGGGAGGAGAGATAGAGCTGGGGCTGCTGAGAGAGATATACAGCCCGTATTCACAGAGGTCCCTGTGTGTATCTTTCTCTCCATGCCTCTTTCCCCCCTCCGGCGCTAAACGTGTGAATCACTCACATGGGGGTTTTAACCGCCGCGCGGTATTGATCACCGCGGATGCGAGGCTGTGGGGTATGCCTGCTCCCGGAGCACGGAGCCCTGCCGGACTCGCTGCGCACCACTCTATTTGCCGTTTAAGGAGGGAAATAATAGATGCTGGGGCCCTTATGGCTCATACCACCCCCACCCTTAACGAAGGGAGCCTCTTATTGGTCATTTCTGCACAGGCTCTCAGAACCCCCCCCCCACCCACGCGAAATAATCACCCAACAGCACTCCTGCACCGTGAGTTGAAGTGTGTGTGTGTGTGTGTTACAGGAAAATGAAAGCAGAGTGCGATTTCTAGAGAGGGTGAGAGATGGATGGACGGGGAGAATAACACAGGCAGTATAATTACAGGACGGATTATTGGAACCCCCCTGCCCCCTTACACACACAATAAACTACCAGGAAAACAGAAGCATATCCACAACCAGACACAGAGGGAAGAGGGTGTACAGTGTACAGAAGTGAGGCTATATACTGTATTCCTCTATAGTGTGAGGTTTGATGCTGCCTTGGTTGGATACAGGGAACTTGCAGTATGTGAGTTTCAGCCTGACAGAGGAGAATGTAGAGTGACTATAATATTATAATACTTTTTGTCTGTTATGTTTGTTGTGTTGATGTGTAAATCCTCATGTCCCAAACACGCTTTCATTTTGTGCAGGTTTTATGGGTTTAAGCTGTAGACGCAACTGTGTCTTAACCCACTGGTCCCAGGGGGAAAGGGCCACTTACTCTGAAGTGCCCACGTCAATGACCACTGAAACCTATAAATCCCTCCTCCGTTCTCTAAATTATTCATAAGGAAATAGTCTACAGGATTCCATTGATAGCGGCACTGGCTCCCAAACCATCATTCCCACCTCCTTAAGCACAGCCTATACTGTAGCTTGTTTTAATTCAGTCCCTTTGATCTAAATGATATTGAAATTGCCTCCCAGAGCACTCACCAAGCAGCTGGGGGGCCCTCTTGAAGCTTGATGTGTCCCCTCTAACATTCTGAATGAAAACTGACTGAGTTTAATGTGGAATAGAAGGCATACATCCCACTCATTCAAACCGTGCATAGCAGGACAACAGTAATACAACAAGGAAAAGTGTTCAAAAGTCTTCAAAAACAGGTACAGAGATCAACCTAATTCTTTTTTCACGTAATGAAAGTTAGACAATCATTCTTTCCATGTTTCGTTTAGTGAAAAACCAAAGCCCAGACAGTTTGTTTTACACAGGATGTCCTGTCTGAGGGACAAAGCAGACATGAAAAAAAAAACGAAAAAAATAAAAGAAGAGATCTGCTGCTGTGCTGGGCCACATCAGCAAATGAGGAACAGATTCCTGTTGACACAACTTACAGTGTGTGAACCATGCTTTCCCTGCAGGCCTAATGCGGGTACGATGCAGGCACAGAGGGCATCCAAAAACAAAGCAGGTTCAGATTGGAGAGGTAACCCCCCCCCCCCCGCCTTTTATCCCTACTTAATCACTTTTGGAGGAGCATTCTCATCTGACACCTCCATCAAAGAAAGTGTTTTATCTATTGTCAGTATAGATAAAAGAGTCAAAACCTGCCTGGCAGGAAATCTTCTTTCTTGCAGAGGAGTTCAAGTGCACCTGCATGTCCACAGTATCGCGTAACGGCCAACCCTCTCGCTAGAAAGTGCACAGAGATGGTTCAAATAATCACGTGTGCCGAGACAAAAACAGTGACCGTGAAGAGAGGTGGGAACATGTCACTAGCACACTTCTCAGTCCCCGGGTGTAGTACTGCCTTTAAACAGTTTGGCTTGAAGAGAAAGGTAGCCTACTCCTACAGTAGACTATGCGTAATCACATTTACCCTTTCAAAGAAAGCCTTGTACGGACTACGCCATTAACGCACCGCGATTGGCACATAACTCCTATCTGCACTGGTTTCACATCGCTGTTGGAATCTTCTGCCACAGTTAATAGCTTTATTGAATTGGAAGCGCTGACCCCATTAAAAGCAACCGAACATCCCAGACTAAAGTCAACACAATGCCTCGCTGCCGTTGCGTTTTGCTAATGTGTGCATGTGTGTGCATTGAAGCCATACTTTGGTGAGAGAGAGTGTATGTGTTACTCTTATTAGCCACAAATTAAATATTGTTCTTAACTGAACAATCCAGTCCTTCTACATTAGTGACAAACTTACTGGCACTGTCTTTTCACAAGCCATCCTGGCCATGCCAGACTCAGTTTAACAAATTAAAGAGGGCACAATATGAAACCTTTTGGGTGAATTATGTATAAAGCAGATAACCTCAGTGACTTTTAAGGCTCTATTCATGTGTTCATTGTGTGGCATTTTATGTTATTGCTTCCAAAGTGATCGTTTTATAGTCCAGCGTGACATAAGGCCCATCCAGGATATCACATGCTTACTCTGTAGGCTCTCCCATTGTTTCTTTAGTTCAGGAAACAGGATATTCAGACTAGGGCTCTCTAGCTGACTAAGGCTTGAAAAGAAAAATCTTTATTTAAAAAAAAAAAAAAAAAAAAAAAAAAAAAACAGACCCCCCCTCCCCTCCCCTCCCCTATCTCCATGTGTGTGTGATTCATATTTGTTTTGTTTACATTCATATCTAGTAGTGGAACTCTGTTACTGATAATTAAACATCTGAGAGAACGTTTATAAGTAAAAGCCACAATACGACACTACACTGACAACTAGCCCAGCAGTCGGTAGAACTTCTGACGTCTTTTCTTGGTATGGCCCTCAATTAATGGCAAATGATCGTTGTTTGATGATAAACGATTAAAAGGGTGAATGAAAGTCAACTTTACCTGTAGCTCAATGTCATTTTATTTCAATAAATGTGTTTGTAATTCAAAAAGTAGCCTACACATGCAGCAGGCATTGCTATATGCTTTGTAGCTATTATAGGTTGACTATAAATTACACAGGTTAAAATGAAAGAGGTTTAACACTTAAAACTAATTATCAAATTCTAAAGGAGCAAGAAAAACACAAACTCTCTGAATGTTGCGCTCTGACTAAATACTGTGTTGTGATCCGCCAACGACAAAATACCAAATGTCGATACCAGATGTTTGAATAAAAAACAGATCTCACCTTTTGCCTTTTGTTGACTGCTTGCCGTTTTGCTCGGGATGAACTCCACTTATTGTTTGAGCAGAGGGCTTCTTCACACGGGACTGCTCACTTAAATAAATCCTCCGATCTTCTTGGCTGCCAAAATTCAAAAACGGGGTTCGTTATAGTTGCTAACAGCTTGAAATCTGTTGGGTCCAAGAAAGGAAGCTGCCTAGTCGGCATGAACCTTGTTGCTAAACAGTCCTATCAATTCACACACATACCGCGCCTCCCCTCACACACAACATTCAACAGCCAATTCATCCAACAAACGAATTTCCCTCTGCCCGTGCTAACACCAGTTGTCCAATAGAAGAGCGCTCTCTGGTGCGTAAACACACGCTCCACGCTGAGGCAGTGTAGCCGTTACTACCGTTAAAACCTGGGATGAATTGAACACTGTGAGCTTTAATTTATATGCATATTTAAACAACCACCCACTTTATGAATCTGGGTTGCTTGAACCAACATTTGAGTCTGAGTTTGCCAGTTTACACTGTAGATAGCTACAAGGTTGAGAAGTAGCTAATCTTCTCTTCAATGTTTTCATTTTTGTCTTGGGTGACTTTCACCTTGTATTGTACAATGCACAATGTTCACCCAAGTTGTTTAAAAAGAACATCAGCAGAATTCAGCCATTCTTATTTCTAGTTTTGTGACTGGATCTTATCAAAAGCTATAGTTTAACTACATGTGACTAACCATAAAATCCATAACCATAATAATAATCAGAATTAGAAAATCTATACTGTATGTTAAAGGAGTAAACATACACTATATGCTTTATATAACACTTTGGACAAAGTGTAGTTTTTCCATTTGCAACATTAAGGGGAAGGAAATGAGTGCTACATTGTTGTAGAGTCCTAGCGCGCTGAACAATGGAAAAGACCTGTAATCCACAGAAACTGTGAAAGCAAGGAAATGGGTGGGATAAAGCTGTGCTGTTTTGGTGTGTGGTAGTTGGACCAGGGCACGGGGCCAAGAGGCAGCTAAAGGTGACAATCCATGGAAATCTGTAAAAACACGTCGCTGAAGGGGATATGGGCATAGATAATGTTATGTGGGCAGACGGCTGTTGTGTTGCTGGAGCAAAATGCTTTCTTCAAAGCCTAAATGAGTCACCCAAGGGACATCCCCCATCCCCCCATTTGTGAGGATTTTTGCTAGCCCGTGATTAGGCTCACCCCAGTGCCACCCCCACACCCCCCCTGGCTTCCCAACCAAATCTCCACTTTGCCTTAGCTCCTATTAAGATTATCCTACCAGCCTATCCTGTAAACATGTAAAAAATGCTAAAAACTGTTTAATTTTGTATAATATCCCGAAGGCAATTTGTTCGTATGAGGCAAACAAAACCAGTTTTATTGATTGTGTAGATATAGGCCGTGTTCAAGCCCAACATGAGGACTTCCTTTTGATAATTTTACACACACCCTTGAATGTGCACATTGAAGCTGAAGAATACATGTCAAAGACGTCATTAGCCTTGGGACATTGACTTATAGTAATGGTCAAGCTAGGGTGAGAGAGCAGGGGGAAAAAACTGCCAGTGTGGTTGGGAAACCATTGTTAGTACAGAGGAGGAAATCTATGAATTTTAACTACAAGGGAACCTGCTTCAGTCCCGCTCCATGTGGAACAGATGTTTACATGGGGACGGCTAACCTCCTAAGGGCTCCTGATTGACACACTAGGCCAGTCTCATTGTCAGTTTTATTTTGAATATCATTCTAGTTGCAAAGCCCCCCCCCCACCCACCCGGAGGCCACATTAACTGGGCCTGACCTTGATTGACGAGTAATGTCATCCTCTTTTGTGCTGTGACTGACATCAATGCTTATTAACTTTCATGCTGGCCAAGTTCATATGTAATCACCGTGTGCGTACCAGTGCCTACCTTAACAAAGAGCACACACAAGCTCCGTGGTAAAGATGTCTTTCATGGGTATTCGTAGACCCCTCCCTTCTCCTCCCGGTTCCATCTCATCTGTTTGTGAGCCCTCTAAGCAGGTCGACTATGGCTTTGTTCTCGTACCACCAGCCCTCGTTCTCCTCGACCGCTTGGTCATTTAGACTTTTTTTTCTTTATTATTTTCCAGGTCACAGTGAATGGATTCAGTAATGCCATGTCCTTCACTTTGTATGAACCCGAACCCCATTAGTGTTTGAAGAAAGAGGTGCATTTGCTTTAAAAAAAAAAAAGAAAAGAAAAAAGTATATAGTGTAAATAGCAGCTGTCTAAATCCTTATTCGGATCTGTCCGACTCCCTAATAAGATGAAAATATGTGCTTTATTTTTGTCACTGTGAAATTATATAACAATAATAATAATAATACAAATTATTATTATTATATAATTTAAAGCAAATGTGATTATTCACCCAATTACATTACATTATATAACATAACATATAATAATAATAGTGATAATAATAATGAAACAATAATTATGAAATCTAATAACAGACAAGCAACTAAAAACATTTATTGTGAATAATGAATGAATATGGAACTCATGCTCTGGTTTGTACTTGCTGCCATCTAGTGTGCAATGACAGCTAAAGCAACCTCAAATGAGTCATATGTGTTAAACATTACATTTGAAAGACACCCAACCCAGATATACACTTGTTCTCTGTCATTTTATTTTCCTGGAGTTTTATATTTTTTTAAAATATATTATATCTTGGGACTAAGTTTGCTTGTGTGTGGGACCTGTGTATCTATGTACATTTGTTTGTGGATTTCTAAATGCGGCTGGGTGTATACGTGTAGACCTACACATACATATTTGTCTGCGCACAGGTGAATTCATGTTTTTATTACCTGTCTCTTTCCTCTGTTCCTGCATTGTGATAAGGAGGCCCTGAGCTGTCAGCTTTGATGGATGCAGAGTACATGTTACAGAAGTGGTACAACATGTGATTCATGAACCATTTCACCCCTTAACCATATCAGTCCTTTACTCTGTCTGCAATTTCCTGGTTCTTCCCAGGAAAACAACGGGAAATACATTATCTGTTATTTCTTTGTATGAATTTACAGAGGCAACACCGTAGAAAGCAAATACAATAAGGAGTTTACCGTGGACAATAATAGCTTAAAACAAGCTGTGACCAAACTCAAGTCCACAGTCATGACAATTCCTGGCCACAATCTCACTGTCATCATATAAAGACTTTTTATCCAATGCTTTTATGGCAATGAAGTGAAACCACAGTGAAAACGTACAGTTTGTCATTCTGTGGCGCTGGATAGAAGATTGTGCAGTTACTTATGGGTAGCTACCTATGGATACAGTAGCTACCTATATGCTAGGAAGGTATTTTGGCATTATTGTAAAAAAAATAAAAAGTGGTCCCCATTTAAGTTACTATAAAATATTAGTCAAAATAAAAGGTTAAAACAAGTTTGTCAATGTGTTGAAAGGGCAAAAGATCTGTTAAACTGTTAAAACATGCCCGAATTAAAAGACATATCAGAGGACCCCAGCAAAAAATCCACAAATGAAATACATTCAGTGGGCTACTATTGTCACTTTCCTTTCGACGGGAAATTCTGCAAAACCTCCGCAGGGTTGCGCAGTACAGTCCTCAAGGAGATGAATATCAGGGAACACTTTATAAGACGTAACATCACAGACAATACTGGTCAAAAGAAAACAGAAATGATTACCATCTCATCTGGACAATTAGGGTGGAGATAGATCATGGGACACTTTCCTCGCTGCCTCAGGACCTGGGCTGATCCTAATCATTAAGGAGACAATGATAAGGTCATATTCGTGAGCCTAAACCTAATACTGTTGCATGACGTATAACAAGTCATTCACATTTGCGACACCACATAGGAGATTCCACCAGTTGCTACATCTAGACTCCTTAATCTAGATTCCTTAATTCAAAGCTTCTCCAAATATTTGGAGAAGCTTTGAATTAAGGAAATAAATATCCTAATTGTATTTTAGACTGTTTAAATATTGTGTTTACAAAGAGTTCAAGATGACAATGACTCTTTGTTATATAAACTATCAGTCCTTCAGAGTCCGAGAGTCCGAGAACAACGAATGAAAGAATGCAGTGCCTAAAATACACTAAAATACAGTGTATGTTGTAATGATATATTGTTATGGTTAGCCACGTTATGGAGGAGGAGAGCTTGGAAACGGCACATCTTGGCTCACAGTACAAAATGCATGGCAATGAAACAAAACATGTTAGTGCTGTCTTGAACCGTATACTCTTGAACTGCACAATCTTGAAATTAACAATTTGAAACAGGAAGCTTTATCTGTACTATCTTGCATTAGAGATTATAAATATACTATTGTGTGTAGGGAACACAAAATGTTGCTTTGAATCGTGCCTTTGTTAACAGAAAACTACCCCCACAACAAGACGTACTTGCTCGGCAGCCAACAAAATTAATTTGCATGCTTCATGCAGTTATTCTGGAGGTTCTCTCATTAATGATTCTTCTGATAGTGATGGAAATAAATTAACATTTTACAAAGCAAAACAAATTTTCAGAGGCCAATCATGTTTTAAACAAGACTGTTTTCAGTTATTTAAAGTATTAAATAATTTATTTTTGAGGTGAGAGGTTGAGACATTCATGTTTTTGATGTTTATTTGGTATATATTTTAGGTTGTATTTGGGGGAAGAAAATATTCTAAACATATTTTATATAATAAAATGTAGAAAATAAAATTCCACAAAATAACTGGTGGGGATACTGACAATGACTTGCTTTGAAGTTAATTAGTTGCATGCTTAGCATGTTCAGTAAATCTACCCCTTAAATTACCCATTTAAGAATTGTACAGGAAAACACAATGTTAAGCTACATCTCATCTCATGCAAGTAGAGGAAGGTGAAGAAACAGGCTGGAATAGTAGCGCCAAATTTAGATCTAGTTTCAGCATGGAAATGTTTGAATCACAACACGTGCTTCCTGTTTTTTTCAACAGCTACTAGCTGTGTTACATTTAAAACTGTGGAAATTTCAAACTTCTAAAGGAAAACTGATGTCAGTGAAGTTAGTCATTCACCAGTGTTCCAAATTATATGCACTTGTATACCTGTGTGTAGGGCTGCTATTCAGCAAGTACAATTACACTTAAAGAAACATATATACAGTATATATATATATTATTATTATTATTATTATTTTTTAATGTATATCTGTAGGTATAATGTTTAAGTCACAGCTGCACAGTCGGCAGGCATACTGTAAGATAGAGGCTACAAATAAGGTGCAAACATAAAAATAAAATAATACAATTACAATATTTCCATATAGAACCTATGAAAGTAATAGATCTAAAGCCAAACGTGAAAAACATGACCCTTTTCTGTTTTTTTACTTGAATATTTACTTGAATACAGTACGTTTGGATAATTTGTTATTCAAAATGTAATATTCAAAAGCTGAATTTTGTGTGCATTAAGTAACGCTGTGTGGTTTTCTAAGGGCATTTTTATGACCCAGAACATTCAATTGAACCTGAACAAAAATTATTTGAGGTCAAGAGGATTTCTAAAACGGCAACAAATTAAGCATTTTATAATCATCAATAATCAGATTGATTGATTGATGTTTGGTGTTTTAGAGTCACCCGCAGCATATCATCATACTGTGATCAGTCGTACTTTAAATACTCTAACAACGATTTTCAGCTTGGCTGCATAGATATTTTGCAGTTGGAAAAACAATGGAGGTGTTATGAGTATTGTGTAGCAGGGCAGACACGATGGCCACTGATACGTGCAAGACAGGGCTGTCTGCTGTTTGTTCTTTTGTAGACCAGCTCACACTTTAACCCAAATTGCCTTTGGTTATGGTCATGGACAAAGAGACACAGAAAAAGTAACTGAACATAATCCGTAGAGAAATAATCCACTGTTTTCCTCAGGTCCATTCACTGTAGCAGCAGGGCCCATGTGCTAAATAACCTTCCCCACTAAAGTGAAAATAATGAAAATAGTCATCCAGGCTTATTTTTGGTTGACTATTTAATGGATGTTTGCTCAATCTGCCTAGTACTGCTGCCACTACTGTATTCAGTGGCTGCAAACACTGCAACATGTTAATTGCAATTAAAAACTGCAATTAAAAGAAGTATGAATGTAATGTTTAGCAATTCCACTGGGTATTCAAACTTGGGATCAGCATGCGAGACAAGTGAGACATTATTGTGTCATAACAGGAAGCCCTGCCAGCCTTATTGCTTTAAAAAGACCTGAGTCCTTAAACTGCAGAAACAGTGAAGTGACTGCTATGCTCCGACCTTACTTTAACTCTATCCAACATGAAAATCAAAAGGTAAGAACCCGTATTCTTATGCTCGTCTATTTGAATAAAATGTAAATGGTTCAATATTTCAAATGCATGCATGTAAACCTACCTACCTTTAATTTAGTGAGTGGTTTTCATGGATGGACCGGATGCATCAACATTAGTTAGAAATCTGAGCTGATCCAACTATGGAAATTGTTTCCAATGGCCTTTGTTAATATTGAGCTGCAGCATATTGGCATGCCATGTTTATATCAGAATTGTGGAATTATTTTTGGGGCAAATAAGGTTATTTGTTCTCTTACGTTTGAAATACTTTTGTAGAGTAATCATATTTAAGTCGCTGTTAAACTTTCAATTGCGATTTACTTTAGCAGATTTTTTGTTTTTATTCCCGGGTGGAAGTGTCTGCTTGTTGCTATGGAATTACAATCCTAAGTGAGTTTCTGACACATTAGGCTCTTAGTGGTAAACCGCAAAGTTACAACATGTGGCGTGAGTAGTTTGCGTCATTTAAAATGTCTAAATGACTTAATATTCCTGGGCAACACATAATAACAACAATGGCGTGGGGTAAAATATGCATTTTTTAATCCAAAAAAGTATGACAAAAAGAATCTGAGGCTCTCTCTTTTTGATGATTATACTTATTTGGTCGAACCAAAAACATGATGAGGGACTACTCTCTACTCCTCCCCCTACAGAGCTCAATGCAACCTTATTGAGGTGTGTACCTGAGTTTGAGTGTGAATAATAACATAATAGCAACATCGAAGCATCAAACATGAATTATCTGTGATGTTATGGCAATGACTGTTATGTCATTGTGTATTGTGTGTCAGTGTGTAGCCTTTCCATTGTGATGCATACATTACTTAACCCTCACAGCCTGAAATGCTGAAAGATAAAAAGGTTGTACTCCCATCCCTTTACTGTAAGGCAGTGGTTCTTAACCTGGGTTCGATCAAACCCCAGGGGTTTGGTGAGTCAGTCTTAGGGGTTCGGCGGAGGATAAGACACACCCGACTCATATGATTTGTGATG